>JASDQU010105289.1:86386-98303 GCA_032191745.1 Picea mariana
GACAACCATAGATCAATATCTGGTAGGATCCTTCCTGGCCATTTGATCAAGAAGTAGGAGGACATAGTAAATAGGAATGTTAACCGATAACCGTCGGTCGCCTACACTTTATGACCACTTCGGCAGGTATAACTCCAGGGGAGTTGAACAACTTGGGACTTGTGATATTTTAGAGTCCCAAAGTGATAAATTCTCGAAGTGAATAAGGACCATCCATCTCGTTAAGTCATACACATTGGATTAATCTAGTGGAAGGATAGTGTAAGGGGACGTGTTAACTGAAGATATGTGGTTATTGTCACTTTATGAACCCTTCGGTAGGTTTCACTCCAAGGAAGTTGAACAACTCAAGAGTTGTGTTATCCCGACGATATAGAGCGTCGAAGTCCCAAAATAATTATGGATCATCCGTCTCAACACCAGGTTAAGTCGTGATCATTGATTTCATTGAAGTCACCAGAGAATCTAGGATCGCCCATCCCACGGGAGATTAAATACCAACCATCTGATCTACTAATGGAGATGATATAATTACTTTGGTGAAATTTTACTCTAGGAAAGTATGAAGGAATTGATTCCAAGAATCGGTCTCATGATAAGGTAAAGGGACTAGAAGTGAACAAGCCCGTGAAAACTTTTGAATGAGGTCATGTGTACAAGAATAAAGAGAAAAGTGCTAAAGGAGCATCGCTTAGAGTGCATAATCATGTGGTTTTGAGCTACAGTCACAAGAAAAGTGGATTGAAGGAAGCGACTGTGAAGAATTTGAATTATGTACTAGTATGAAGGGGTTGTGGAGATTGGCACACAACCATTCCATTTCCGCTATAAGATCATATTTGCACAAAAAGGGTGAAAGTGACTTTCTCAAGAATCCCTAACTTTCACCTCGGAGATAGGATTGGGGCATGGGAATAATCATCGAAAATATTACTCAAAGAAGAATAACATTTAATTTTTATAATTTGGAGAATGATGATATATTTCTTCATGAATTAAGAAGAAAACATACTTGTATAATTAATTGTAAGATTTCTATAATATGAATAATTCTAACAAAAAAGGTTGCTTGCAGATTTGGCACGATTAGAGATTTAATTGGATCAATTCTAGTCTAGAATTGGATATCATAGTCGTGGAAGCATGATAGAGCTTCTAGAAGTTGGTCGAGGAAACAAAGAACTACAGGGAAAGTAATGCAAAGTGAATAAAGATCTCAATAATAGTGGAAAAAAAGTATTAGTTAACAACTATAGGATCTGAATGAGTTTCAAATACAAAAGAAAGAATCCTCACATAAGACATGAAGTTAGAAGGTGAATAATGTCAGTAATGGACATAGAAAGGAAAAGTATGACTGCCTAGCCTTGAAGGAAGAGAGTTTTAGACAGTTACAAAGCTTAAGTGTGAAAGAAGTAGTCTAATGGACAACTAGATGTAATAGTATTTGATTCAAGAATGTTGTGGTAGTAGAGTGATGGAATGTTTGAGCTACTACATTCCAGGGTGTTGGAATGTTTCATAAAGGTAAAGTTGGATATGACTACCCAAAAGGAGTTGCTGCAAATTGAGTACATTGGTTGGATTGTAGAATGGCCAAGCGAAACTTGGCTGTAAAGTATTCATACTAGGGAACAATAGTGTAGATGAGAAGAATGGGAGCACACAAGGCAACAAGGATGTGAAGGAATTCAAGGACAACCATCTACAACATAAATAAATAAATAAGTGAATTGAAACAGAAATCCACTAGAGTGCATGAGGTATACAATGAAGTTAAAATGCATATGCATTAGTAGGCATGATGACCGTGAATGATTGGTGCATATGGATGTGTAATTGTGCATATGCACATGCTTGGATATGTATATAACATGCTTGTGAACATAGAATAGTTTGTTATTATGAAATAATGATGTTATGGAAATTGAGTATGACTAATGATGGATTATTTATTTAGGAAAAATGATATAGCATGGTTAAGGATGTGGATGTTGTTGTTGCTTATGATTTCCTTCTATGTGAATACCCAAGAGGGTGGTAGGAATGGTGATCAAAATGATGAAGGAGGAAGTCTGTGAGATCTACAAATACCATTTCATCAAGTAGCATCAACTAGGTTGATAAAAACCATCAAGTTATGAATTTGTTGCTTCTATGTTGAAGGGAATTGAGGTAAGAAATTCCCTTAGTTAATTTTTTCAAGATTTAAATCCATATGTAATGGCCAAAGACCTAGAGTATGTAACTGTTATTGATGTTAGAATGTATTTAGATAGATTTTAAGTTGTATATTGTGTTATTATTGGTTATGGGATCATAATCGAGTTAATTCAAAAGACATACTCCTTCTATAAAAATTAATATCCATAGAGCTAGTCATGTGTGAGACCATAATATGGTTGGATATGGAAGTGCTATAGTGTTATGTGAGCACTCAATGGTATCTACTGTATATATGATGTTTGGAATGCAACCTCTTTTCTGACACTGAAGAGCACTTAAGAATTATATTCTTGGTGTTATGTTTGGTTGAAAAGGAAGGTATCCAAATAGTCAGGCAAGAAGTAGGAAGTGTGTGGATGATGTGTTGAGGCATTTTTCAAACCTTCCAACTCATCATGGTGGAATGCATGACATAGTTATGTGTTATTATGTAGTCAATGCATGGATGCATTGTGTATATGTGTCTATGGGTATTGGCACATCGATTTTTATTTTATTTAGTAATTAATTGTTGCATTATTAAAAGCATGTGGTGCTGAAAATACATAATGATGGACAGTTGCATTATATTTAATATGAATACTAGTTGAAGGTGATTGGATTATTGTTTGTTAGAATTCTGAGATCACTTTTTGGAACTATTAAAAATGTTACAAATGGTATTACAAGAATTATTGAATGCATTTTGGTGAATGCATGTATATATTATATAAAATAGAAATGGTTGTGATAACCACTGAAATGATGTGAGTATTTCTAACTTGTGAAGTTGAAAACAATTTAGGAGTTGTTAGATATTGCAACAAGAAAGTTGCAGGTGAGAGTAGTTATATAATGATAAATTATGGAAAAGCTCTATCAAGGGAACCGAGTGATAGAAATATTGGCGGATAGAAGAAAAAAATATTGGATGATAATACATGTGTAAAGAATGATGGGTTTATTCCAATTAATAGTTGGATTAATGGAAGTGATTGAATTGTTGTTGTAAACAATTCTAAGATCACTTTGTGAATTTTTGTAATTGTTGCTATGAAAATATACATATGCATGATACTGAAAACTTGTTTGGTTGAGTGAAGGTTGAGGAAAATTGTAGGTAGGATGGCCTTGGATATGGCATGGATGTAATCTCAAAAGGAAGACTAATATCTACAACTACAAAAGACAAACATTATGAGCAGAAAAATTCATGCCTACAAATTGTATTTTCCTATATAAAACAGATTTGAGAAATTAATAGTTACAAATTGTTACATGGTTATGCTAACAATTGGTATGGGTGATTGAAGGTTGAGAAAATTACAAGAATAATGGTATTGGGTATGGAATTGTTGTAAGACATAATAAATATTGATGCCTGCAGCTGTAGGGGACAAACAAATTATGAGTTGGAAGCTCATGCTTGGAAACTTTGTTTTCCTGTATAAAACATATTTGACATTTATGATTGAAATTTGTATAACAATATCTCATGATGACTGTATTTTTATAATATATATGAGATGTTGGCTATTGAAGTTGTAAGCTCGCAAAAAAGAACACTAGAAGGAAATCGAGCTTAATGATGTAGGCATGGAATAAAGAAATTCTAGCGGACTTGTTGTAGCTGGAGTTCTGGAAGATGAAAATCTAAAACTTACTAGTTGAGTGCATTGGCACCCTGAAGAGAAGTGGAATAGCATGAGGGATTGCAGAGTAGAGAAAGGGGTTCATTTCTTTGGGTTGTGCAGTCTGAGAGGGAAGGAGAGATTGTTAGTTGAAACTGTTGTGAGGAACATGAATTCTAATGATCATTTACATGTTTTGGGTTGGAATGCCTATGTATACATGTTTAATTTTGGGCCAGAGTGCCTATGTATATAAGAACTGGCTGGATTTCCTATGTGGATTAAGGCCAAAGAGCCTAGATTTGTAATGTTAATAACATTGGAATGTCTCCTAGAGCACTCATCTATATGCCTATAGAAATTCGTCCAACTAATGGATTTTATCTTTAGTACACCGCTCTAGGGATGCCTTTACTCTTATCAACTCATCCTTGGTCTGATTTTCTCTTAAGAAAAGTAAAACATATTTCTTACTCGAACTAATTAATTTCTTTGCTTGGTTGGAACTTACGAATGTGATATTTGACTTTCCTTTATGCACATTGAAGATGCAGGAATTCACATCCTTGATTAGTTGATATTGGTTGGATATCCTCATGATGATTGTATCCCTCATATACATGTAAGGGATTCCAAACACTACTCCACATGCATCAAGGGATACCACATCTAATTCCACTTCATTAATAAAATTAGCACTTGCAACAAATTTAATCTTACATTGTTTCATTACCTTTATCACTACACCCTTGTTTAATCAATCCAATGGATAGGATATAGGATGATCACGAAATTTCAATCCAATCTTCATGACCAAATCCACTACTATGAGAGTAGCCTATGATCCGAAGTTGAACAAAGCATCTACCTTGGTCTTTTTGACCTAGATATTGATGTGGCAGAGTTTGGTCATCTCCATGTCTTCCTAGTGATGAAGGATACTTAGATTCACCCCCTTCTACATAGATGTTGTTGTTGGGAAAAATACCCTACGGACTAGCAAACTAGGGTCAGACTTGCATGCAGATTTTGACCGAAATGAAACTACTTTTTTACCTACAACCCAAGACTTAAACCCCTCTTTCACAGTAAATGCATGGAAAAGGACCACTAACCTTATTATCGGCGTTCGATGTAGATCCTCCATTGCTCTTCGATTAATTGCTTGTGCTACTCCTTCCACAGATGACCTGCACTCAAGACAAACAACAACTATGCATGCATGCTACTTCTCTACTCAAGGGTTAGAAATCAAGCATACATTAACCAAACTATAGACAATTCATGCATTGGGACGGGAAAAGTATTCTTTTATTACTAAAAATGAATCAACTTACAATCAAAGCTGAGACCGGCCACCGCTCCTTGAACCTGATCCTGGGCTCCTCTTCTTTTGTCCTTCAACTGCTTTGCGTTAAATCTCCTTTGGCATGAGGAGAGGCTAAAGGGTTGGGAAAATGGATTACGTAAATGGGCAGAGTTTCTTCGCTATATTTTTTTTCCTCCAAATGGTACCCCTACCCCTTCTTTTATAGGCTAGAAGGAGATAGGTTTTTGGATGAACCTTCGGCCATGCATGGCCGGGAGTTTCAGTTAACTAACCCATAGCTTTTTGTTTCATCGGCAACTTTCCTCTTTTTCATGATTCTGAAGGTACAAGCGGGCTATAGTGGGCCTGCTAGCGTGGACACTGTAGATACATGCGGGCTATAGTGGGCCAGCTAGCGTGTACTTTTAAAAAATGGAGTTTTTAGAAGATTTGTTCAGTAGTTTTTGGCAAATAAGGGATATGAGTTGGCCTGATGCTAGGTAAGCATGTGTGGTGCAATTTAGGGTTATAACAGATGCCCCCTAATGTGTGAGGTCAGAAGAGCATCTGATGGCCGAAATACATTACCAATCTTTATTGATGTACCGAACGATTGAGCCCAAGGATCAGGAACTAGGAGGTGTCGTCTACAAAATAACAAATGTCTCACCGAGGCGGGCATACCCATGATTGAGATAAAATAGAACCATGGCTACCAATCAAATACACTGTAGATCCATGTCAAATAACTATAAAGAGTAGCCACGAATAATACACAGTGGAGCTACATCTTGAAATCAGAATGATATACATATAGAGTATCCATCTTCCAGAAGCTGATTCGGCATGATGGCTGTACTTCAGAGCTCGAGAAACAACTTCAAAATCTTCTAAAACTCGGGTAGGAGTGTAATATGAGTGTATGACTGCACTACCCAGAGGTCTTCGACGGCTCGTCGGTTATGGACTTGATAATCTTGATGATTGGACTGAAGGCTTCAGTGATTTCGAACAAGGACTTGATTGGACGTTCAAGATGGTCGAGTATGCAGACAAGAGACATATTGCAAAGGGGCTGACTCAGGATTAGTGACAAACTTCCCTTGGACAATAGCACGACAAGTGATAAGACTCAGGTAGCATATATGTTAATCATAAGTCTACGAAGCAGGAGGCAACGCAAACTCTCCATATGTTTGGAAGAGTAACCAAACGATGGAGGACACAAATCTAAATAGCGAGAAAAGCTTCCTAAGGTCGTACTACATCCCATAGTCTGATGATCAAACAGACAGATGTGCTTTATCCAAGGGAGACTCATCATGCTACCAATAAAGAAAATACTTTTCCCATCATCTTTTTGGGTTATATTTGATTTTTTTTTGTTCTTTTCAATAATTTTGGAAAAAGAATAAAGGAATATTGTGTTACAATGGAGGAACGAGTACTACAAAAATACAAGCTCAAGGCACGAGGACAAGAATGATGTTCTGGTAAAATGATACTCAGGGAAAATCCTCCAGCGGCCAAAGGTGTTAAGACGTAGAAGCAAACTTTCACAAGGCTGGTGGATAAGGTATGCAAATGCGGTTGATAGAACACACAATGGTAACATCCTTCAATGTAAGTTTAACGAGCCTAGAGAAGGTAAGATCGGTGGTTTTTCATATTTAGAGAGTCTGAAAAAGCATAAGAGGAGACTCCACTGGGGTACCTTTTTCGACAATAGTCTAGTCGGTTCGAAAAAGGGATAAACTAGCACCGATTAGACGTCAATTCAAAACCATTTTAACGAGTGTGACAAGGACAAGATCACTCGGCTATTTTTTCACTTTTAAGGAGTCTGAAAGAAGCTTAACTATGGACTCCATCAGGAATATTCTTCTGTACCAATTTAACGAGTGTGAAAGAACAAGATCACTCGGCGATCTTTTCAATTTTAGGGAGTCTAAAAAGAGCTTAACTATGGACTCCGTGGGGGTTTCCTTTTCATAAATTTATCCCTCAGGCCCGAAAAAGGAATAAAATTATACCTGAGAGTACTCTTCTAAAGAATGGGAATTCAATAGAGTATACCTTTGTTTGTACAGTTGATCGTCCAGACCGAAAAAGGGGTAAACTACCACCGGACAGACGTGACTTCAAATTTCAGTTTAACGAGTGTGAAAGGTCACAAGATCGCTCGGCAATATTTTCATGTTTAAAGGGTCTAAAAAGGGCTTAAAAGGAGACCCATTTAAGGAACGTTCTTCTAGACCAATTTAACGAGTGTGAAGAAACAAGGTCACTCGGCAATCTTTTCATCTTTAAAGAGTCTGAAAAGGGCTTAAAGAAGAATCCATAATGGTTACTTTTCTCAGTTAATCTGGATGAGATCGAAAATTATAAATGCAGTCTCGTCGGATGTTGCTTTCGGATTTCAAAGCGAGATTGAAAAACAACAAAGCTAGCTCATGATAGACTCTTTGTGGGTCGATGCCTGGCATGTCCTCGGGGGAGTTGTATGCTCCGATGAAAACATTGTCTATGATGCCAGGGGTGCTGGATATATTGATAGGTATCATTTCAGAAATGGTTGCCATATTACCCACAGCATAGATCTTGTGTGTAGCTAAGGGATTAGTATGACAAGACCTATCTCCATTCATAGTCATGGTGAATTATCCTGCTTCGATTCGGCTTAACTTTGGGAGGAAATATGATCTGTGATGAAGATCGTCCCAAGGTTTTTCTGGACTAGCCATTGCTTCAATTACTACTTCGTTAGAAGGCAAGACTAAGTCTAACAAATCAACGTTAGCAAGATAACCCTGAGCCCAAATAGGCTCTAGAAGTGTATCTAACTCTTGTGCAGGAGTCGGATCAGGGTTAGCTGAAGCTTGTTGGACTAAAGAGTATGCTACCTCAGTGGTAGATAAGGGCATGGACATGTCGGGGTGCCCTATCTCATCCATCGTGGCTGATGGGGAAGGAAGAATCCAAGGATCCTCAAAGTAAGTCGTGTGAAACGACGAAACTTGAAAAATCTCAACCTTATGGTGATTAGATATAAATTTGACATCATCATGAGGAGGTGGGTAATTGAAGGTACCGATCAAGGATGGGCACAAACCAACTCCTACATTAACGACACCTGATTGAGGATTATCAATCATGGGGACCGTGGATGCCCCAATGCTGCGTCAAGTCTGGAGAAAGATAGTTGATCAATGGTCACTATCCGGCCCTCATGTGGAAACAACAAGACTTGGAAAACTATAGCAACCACAACTTGCATAGCATAAGTCCAACTCCATCCTAACAAGAGGTTATAGTCGAGGGGAGCATCGACTACCTCTACTTCAACACACATGGTTTTCCCTCCTAACTGCACAGGGAAAGAAGGAACAATGCCATGTGGTCGGAAAGAACGACCGTCAAAAGTAGTGAGGAGAGTAGGTGATGGAGACAAAGTGGGTTGGCCAATGGCCTTCCAACATGCTAATGACATAGCACATGTCGAAGCGCCCTCTTTTACCACCGTGCAGAAGATATTCCGTGTAAACGTTTTCGTGGGATGAGCCACTACTATCTGAAACGCTACGTGGTAAGGCAGACAAGGTTTTAAGTTGGTTGTATCTAACATGATGGTACCTAGATTACAAGTCTCAGTAGATCCCAAAGCGGTTAACAAGGCTTTCCTCTGAGCAGGGCAGCTTTGGAGGACCTCCAAAGAAGACATCGCACAAGGGGTTTGTGATAAATTCTCCACGACAGAGTAATTCTGGGCAGCCCTTGCATTTGGGTTGTGAGAAGCTTTTTTAAATGCACCCTTTGGAATGCGTGTCATTGTTTCTCCCAACGTCTTCTCAATCTGTAGAGGAAGAGATGGGAGTTCGACTTCTTTGCCCTTCTTGGAAGAGCTTGGTTGACTACAGACATGTGCTCTAGTGGATAGAAAAGCATCACCTTTCACCATATATACATTCGTAGGGTTGTTCAAAGATGGAGGGGGTCCTTGAATACCCCCTTCCGTGCTTGCAGAGGCTTGAGTTAGATTTTTGATCTAAAAATGAAGAAGACTTGAAAAACTTGAATAATTATTGCAAGTGAAATGTCATGTGTTTAAAGCAAATGGATTAGTTTGCAACACATAAATTAAGGATTACTTATGTAAAATACACATAGAGAGCAGCATAAATATTGAACATAAACACATAGGCATAGTAATTGATAAAGGAGTTCACCCCTCTTATGGGCTACATATCTTGGTTCAGCTTCCAATGGATCATTATTATTAATTGCTCAAAAAGTGCTCAAAAACATGTATTACAATGCTCAAAATGACAAACCAACTGCTCCAATGGCTTCCCAGCATCCCAAAACCCCTGTCTGGGCTCTTTTGGCACCTCAATCGGTCGAAAAATGAAGAATTTAGGCCTTCTGGAAGTCTCCCTCTTCAAGCTTGCTGTCTCTGGTTCTACAATACGCACCCTCCTTCAATGAATCTAGCTCACACGCTCTTTTAAGCACAAAAATCCAGCACCAGGCACAACCGCGCCAATGGTGAAAACCGTAGGACGGTTAAGGGCGTGCCAGCCCCTAACCGCCTCGGCACCTGGGCATATGGCCATAGGACCGCGCTCTAAGGCAAAAATTGGTTAAGTCATTTCAACCGTTGGAACTAACCCCGCGCTCCTAGTCGTATGCAAATCTGTGGTCATGTGCTTTAAAACCCGGCACAAATGTTATAACCACATGCACATTATACAACAGTATAACCCGTGGGTTATAGTGCTAAAACCCCGCGCGAAATGTTTTGTAATACAATGTTACATATAAAACTATGGTTTAAGTGTTATATACCCGCGCCATTCATCGGGCTATACGACATGGTTATATGATATTACAAAGGACCACGGGTCGGGGCTAAGCCCCGGCCGGACCCCCCACCATGTACGCTATAATGTAATTTTAAATACAATCAAATACATATCCATGTTAAGGAACACATGGTGGTGCAATGTTCGGCATAGGTTTGCGAAAACTTATGAAGTGTGGGAGGTCTGGGGGTCGAACCCCGCGGCCTCCATTAGTTTTACATAACCATATAAACCAATCAACGAGTGACACGTGGTGCCAATGGATTGGGCCACGTGTCCTCACATCATTGGCCACCAATGACACGTGTCATCCACCGATTCGACAACCATCAACCAAAGAAAGCATGCCACATCATCCACCTGACACATCATCGTACGGATGGTACGGACAGGTACAGTCAACATCTAAAATTTTTGCCTGTTTGCCTTGGCAAACAAATTGCGATATCTTCTCCATACGGAATCCGTTTGAGAAAGTAAATATACCGCCAGAATCAGGAAGACGAGACGGACGCAATGGCACTATTTTCGTCGCATTTCGAGCACTTTGAAAATTGAGCAAAATTTGATCCACTGATCAATTTTGCCCATGTTGAAATGGATTAGTCAACACTACCTGTTGTTGCTGTGTGACAAAGTTTTGGGCCTCTACAAGTCGAGGAAAAATATGGGTCAGGTGGTCTTCTGTGCACAAGTTGCATGGATACCTCGCCTTCCATTTTGCCATGTTGTCCCCGCTAGCATTATCAGTGGGTTTTTTATCCCCCTTACCCTTCTTTCGTTGTTTTTTCTTCCCTTCAGGCTGCTGGGTGGCCTTTGGGTTAGTCGACTGCACGGTGTCTACTTCCGACATTTGGGTAGGGGGAGCAAGAAAAGCAGTAGTTTGGCTAGCTGTTGTGTGTTGTATGGATAACTGTTGCAACTGTTTTGTCAATTGCTCAACGGGCTTGGTTTGTGTTGAACCAAAAATACCATTGGCATGTGGTCCAACTCTCTATCTAGTTTTATCCAGTATCGAACGTGGCACATCTGGCAAGATGTTGTATAATAAACCAGACTGAGAATAGATGAGCTCAAACTGTTGAGCCCTCATGATGGCATCTTCCTCGAAGAAAAATTTTGATGTCGCGACCTCTTTGGATAACTGTGGGACCAAAGACTTAAGGAACCACTCAAGAAAGAATGTTGGTGGGACTGGTACTTTGATTAGACTCTTCTGGCGTCTCCACTCTCGGATATGATCAGAGATATGGTCCACTGTGGTCTGTTCGAAATTGGTGAGCAGCTCTGTGCCAATGTCGTATCGCACAGGTAACTAGAAATGGTTAAGGAAGGCCATCGCCAGTTCACCAAAAGAAGAGTATATTGAGCAATCGATCTCGATGTACCATTTCGCGGCACTCCCGATAAGAGTGCGTTGAAACAATCGCAACTGTACAGAGTCATCTTTCAATGAATTAGATCAACACCAAAGATGGAAGGTAGTCACATGATCACCTGGATCTTCATTAGGCTTGGCCTCGAACTTTGGAATATCCAAAGGAAACTTCGTTGGCATAGGAGGCCAATGTGGATTGTAACAAATAGGATGATTTAACAACCTTGTCAAATCTGGCAAGTGTAAATTTGCCAGGAATGGTAGTTTGGGTTGCTGCTAATAACCTGGGAAAAAGGGTCCTGGAGTTTGACTGGCACCAAGTTGCCAAGAAAAGTTTGGCTGCTGGCCTGGATTCTGGTAGAAACCATGGCCCTAACTAGTGTAAGGATTTTGCATCTGTGGAGACATCATCGGCTGATTTCCCATAAAGGACATAGGGTGTTGGGCATGCATCGTGTTCAAAGGACTTTGGGAAGGATTACCCCATGCTAGTCCTGATGGGAGAAGCATAGTAGTCTGTCTAGGGTTCCAT
>JASDQU010105290.1:50981-65765 GCA_032191745.1 Picea mariana
TTCACTGACTCTCCTCCCCCTCATTAATTTCCTTATCTCCTCCTTTATTACCTTATCCCCTTCTTTATTATCTTATCCCCTCCATTTAATGTTTCTTCCCCCCCCTTCATACGTAAGTCTTTAATTAAATAAACTAAAATTATTAAGCCCCTTTAATTCATTACTCAAATATTTAATGAGTCAATTAATTAATTAATTAATCATCGACAGATATGAACAATTAATTAATAATTAATTAATTAATTAATATTATTAAGAAATAATTATTGCTTAACTAAACATATTAGGACAATCATATTATCAAATTAATTATAATTAATAATCCCTATGCATCTATTTAACCAGGGTTGTTACAATCCATGTGTCTGATCTCGAGAAACTTGTACACAAGAGAAAAGAAAGGCCAATAAGGCCAGTTTTTTGTCCAGACAAAAATCTATCTTTACCCAAAGATGGAGTAAAAATCATTGAAGACCTTGATTTTGATTTGAAATTTGAGCAAACTCTGTTCAGAACTAGATATGAATCTAGTTTGAATGAAATCATCTTTGATGAGAAGTGGTTCCAAGGTTTAATTTCAACTGCCTCTATTAGACCTGCTCTAATTCCTACTCAGAACAATCAACCACTTCAAGTTCTTCCTGCAACCATGGTAGCTAGGTTTTCGCCCCTTGTCCTACCTACTCAATTACATTATTTACCCTAGGACTATAATCATAGGATTAAGTTGTATGATGTTGAAGGCAATGTGTTAGCCCAAAAACACTTAGATTGGTTCAATTATTTTGTGGATCTAGAAGAAGTAGATTATGAAGATGAAAAAATGAGGTTGTTTTGATGCAGACCCCCCCCTTCTCTCCTCAGGGATGAGCGACCTCCCAGTCAAGAATCTTCAACTATCTAAGCTTAATTATCTCCTCGAGGCCTTGATGGCCCCAAATTGAATTAAACACATTCCATTTTATCACCTTAGGCTTAGGTTATATGAAACCCATGGGCCCCTTTCCTTAGCGCTTTAAAATCTTGGAATTTCAAGTGTTAGCTCCTTTATGCTAGCCCACCCCCCCCATGCGACCTCAACTATAACCCAGGGCTCAATCCCCTGAGCACTTCGTAACTTTGGGTTTCGACGATCTTAGCAACAACTGCACCCTCTTCATCTGAACCCTGAATCACGAACTCGCCTAGGAAGATGTACGATTCTCGTCTCTCCCACAACCAATGACTGTGATTCGTTTGGACTCTAGTCTTTGGGAGTTCCGCACGTCTCAAATCTACCCTTCTCCAAATTATTCTAGACCCATAATCTTAGACCAAGAACCACGTGCCTCTCTTGATCGACGACTGAGATTCACCCCTTACTCCGCTTCGGGCGATCTCCCCTTCCCATCATCTCTTCTTTGGATCTCATGAACTAGTGATACATATCCTTTCATATCGATGGTTGGGATCTCTTCGTAGCTTCAGAATTTGACATTTTTGACCCTTTGACACCCCAAACCTTCCGTTTCGCGAATTCCTGAAAGAGCTTATGGCTAACCATCATGCAACTTCTCCCATATAAGACAGTCTAGAATGATTTCCCTTCTCCTGGGTTGATCTTGATTGTCGCTTTGAAGGAAACCTTAAAGGCTCCTCCATTTTGAAGATCTCTCCCGTTAAATCTTCAAACCTTTTCTTCCTCAAAACCTTTAAATCTTTAAAGGGTTTTCTTCGACACTTAGTCAGATTTTGGATCTATGCACGTCTTGCAAGAAACCTTCACTCACACTTCTGCGAGAAACCTCTCGAACTACTCTTTTTGAGCTTCTGGTTCAAAAACTCCGTCGACATAATCCTTACGGATGATATGCACACTCTGCATACAAATTCCACGTTATCTCTCTTGAGCTCTAAGTCGAATCAACTCTGTGAACGCATTCCTTGCGTAAGCTCATGGGAGAGAACCAATTGAAACTTATCTAACGTTTCACAGATTCTTACATTTAATGATATAACTGATATATTCATGAAACAAAAAATAATAGAGGATATTAAAGAAACAATAACACCACACATTTGGATCAATATCCCTATGTTATCTTCATTCAATTGTAAAAATGGCTACAACTATGATAAAATCACAATAACTACAATTCAACAACAACTGAATCACAACAACCTCCTACAAAATTACAGCAACCCCTTTTGGGAATACAACACCTCTACTTATACCAGAGGGCTCCTCAGGTTCCCTCTGACTACCTATCTTCTTGAAGTAAAAACTAACTACCTCTTAAGCAACGTTCAATTAAAGTCTAAGAGTGAAACTCCCAGATCTCTCACGATTGTTCAACTTCTAGCGTTTATATCTTCTTTAGTTTTCAATCCGTTCAATTTTTTTTTGCAGAAAACGCTAGTGCTTAAGATTCCCAAATGATTCAAAAGGTGCGTTAGAGCGCTGAGTTGTCTCTCCACATGTGCTTTTCTGACAATGCTCCTGCATCATAATTCATGGACTCCTGTCCATGAGCTCCTGCACTAACTTCCCATGCTTCTGGATATCAACTTCATTTACCCAACTTGAATATTCTATTGGGTGTCCTTTCCACTTTACCAAATACTTTAGATAAATCTTTCTCCTGGTCATCTTACTGATCCTCTGATCAATGATCTTCTCCATCTGTGGCTTTTTCGCTACATGCATCTGCTTCTCCTACCAAATCTCTTTATGATATTCTGATTATTTTGTGTCATATTCCCTATAAGGATACATGTCTGAAATGTTAAATATGGGTGATATACCCACATCCTCTGGCATCTCTATCTCATAATCATTTGCACCAAATTTCCTTAGGATCTTGCATGGTCCTATCTTCTTCAGCTTCAGTTTGTTATATGTTCCTCTTGGGAACCTTTCCTTCCAGAGATGTGCTAAAACTTTATCTCCTACTTCAAATTGAAGTTCTCTCCTATGTTGATCGACTCTCTGTTTATACTCTCTGCTACCATTCTGCAATTGTTCCTTGATATGATTATGAAGCATATGCATTTTTGTAGCGAAGTCTTCTGCTCTAGAGCTTCTGAATTCACTTTTCTTCAGATCTCCCAATTCTGATACTCCTCTTGGCTTCATTCCGTACACTATCTTGAATGGAATATTTCCCGTACTTATGTTTACTGAGTCTTTGTATGCAAACTCTTGTTGTGACATAATTTGATCCCACTAGCTATGATGTTCAGTTACCAAACTCCTCAGCTAATTGCCTAAACTCCTATTTACCACCTCAGTTTGTCCATCTTTTTGAGGGTGATATGTTGAACTAAAAGACAGTTCTGTCCCCAGTTTATTTCATAATGTTATCCAGAAATGACCAATAAATTTAGTGTCCCTATCTAAGGCGATACTCTTGGGAAACCCATGAAGTCTCACAACTTCCTTGAAAACCAAATTTGCAATGTGTGTTGCATCACTAGTCTTTTGGCATGGGATAAAGTGTGCCATCTTTGAGAATCTATCAACTAAAACAAATATGGAATCACTTCCCCTTTGGGTTCTTGGAAATCCCAACAAAAAATCCATGCTTATTGCATCCCAAGGNGGCCTATTTGGAATAGGCAATGGATGATACAATCTAGTGTTTTGTTTCTTTCCTTTTTCATACTGGAAAATATTACATTTGTTTACAAACTTCTTCACCTCTTCTCTCATACCTGGCCAATAGTATGAACTGTTCAACTATGAAAACATTTTGTCATGGCCGAAATGTCTTGCTAGACCTCCACTATGTTTTTCCTTCAACAAATTTTCTCTCATTGAACACTTTGGTATGCACATATGGCAACCATTAAAAAACAATCCCTCTTGAATCATATAATCTATCCACTAACTTCTATCTCTGAGCACATGATTCACACATGCTTCATATGCTTCTTTAAAATCTAGATCATCAAAATACATCTTCTTAAGGTGTTCAAACCCTAAGGTATTCACTTGAAATTGTTGCAGAATTAGACATCTCCTGCTTAATGCATCAACAACCTTGTTAGCATTACCAAAAATGTGTTTAGTGACAAAAGTGAATTTTTTCATAAACTCTATCCACTTAGCATGTCTCTGATTTAACTTCTCCTATCTAGTTATGAATTGTAAACCCTGATTATCGCTATACAAAACGAATTATTTTGGAATAAGGTAGTGCCTCCATTTCTTCAAGGCTTGAATTATTGCATAAAATTCCTTATCATATGTGCAGTACTTCTTCTTAGTGTCATTTAGATTCTCACTGAAATATGAAACATGTCTATTATCTTGGCTCAAGACCGCTCCAATTGCAACTCCACTCGCATCACATCTTACTTGAAATGTCTTCCCAAAATTTGGTAAGACCAGAATTGGTTGTTCTGTTATCTTATCCTTCAATATTTTGAAATTTTTCTCAGCCTCTTCCATCCATTTGAAATACTTATGTCTTTTCTTCATCGTATCCATCATCTGTGCACTGATCCCATTGAAATTTCTAATGAACTTCCGATAGAAACTCGCTAATCCATGGGAGATTCTCACCTCAAATATGCTTCTTGGCGATGACCATTATTTGATTTCTCTCACCTTTTCTAGATCCATCTTCAATTCATTTGAAGAGATCACAAAACCAAAGAAAATGAATTCTGTCTTCATAAAAGAGCACTTCTTCAGATTTATCAACAACTTCTCTTGCTGTAGTATTCTCATCACTAATGTCAGGTGTCTCAAATGCTCTTCTTCAGTTTTACTAAAGACCAATATATCATCCATATATAAAATCACAAACTTACCAATGAAATATTTCAATACCTCATTCATCAATCTCATAAAAGTACTTGGGGCATTTGTCAAGCCAAATGGAATAACAAGCCACTCATACAACCCTGCATTTGTCTTGAAGGTTGTTTTCCATTCATCACCTTCTCTCATCCTTATCTGGTGATACCCACTTTTCAAATCTATCTTTGAAAAAAAAAATTCCCCACTTAAACAATCCATTAAGTCATCCATCCTTGGCAAAGGAAATCTATACCTCATAGTGATCTTGTTTATGGATCTTGAGTATGTGCACATTCTCCATCCTCCATCCTTCTTCGGACTCAACAAATTTGGTACTACGCATGGACTCAAGCTTTCTCTGACCAATCCCTTGTTTAATAAATCCTGGAATTGTCTTTTTACCTCCTCATTCTCTTGAGGTGGATTGGTCAGAGAAAGCTTGAGTCCATGCGTAGTACCAATTGTTTTGAGTTCGAAGAAGGATGGATGATGGAGAATGTGAACAGACTCAAGATCCATAAACAAGATCACCATCAGGTACAGATTTCCTTTTCCAAGGATGGATGACTTAATGGATTGTTTAAGTGGGGATTTTTTTTTTTCAAAGATAGATTTCAAAAGTGGATATCACCAGATAAGGATGAGAGAAGGTGATGAATGGAAAAAAACCTTCAAGACAAATGAAGGGTTGTATGAGTGGCTTATCATTCCATTTGTCTTGACAAATTCCCCACAACAAAAGCGTGTGTGGGCCCATAACCCTTTTCCGGTAGTACGACTGTCGTTAGACCAAAACCCATAGGTGATTGGTAAGCTCAACACTGCCAAATTTCAAGGATCCACGAGAGGCGATTAGTACCTTGTCATAATACACCGGGGAACGCTGCCTACTTGCAATTTCGCACAATAATGTCCCCCTCAGCGCAAGATGAGTGTGTATTAAACTCGTGACCTATAGCTTTGATACCATTTTCTGGTAGTACGACAGTCGTTAGACCAAAACCCACAGGTGATTGGTAAACTCAACACCATCAGATTTTAAGGATCCATGAGAGGTGATTAGTACCTTGTCACGATAGAATAGAGAGCCCTACCTACTTGCAATTTCATGCAACAATCCACTCAAAGGTATAATTTCCCCTTTATAGGGCCATAATTCATACACTTTGGTGTTTGCATTACCATGTGCACCAAAGGGTAGTGAAATTTTGAATATTCGAGGTGAGATGTTGACACCATTATTTTTACTAATCACTAGTGTGTATATTATACTTACAACATTGATGCATACATTGTATTTAAAGCCCCAATGTGTATTGTAAGAGTGGGCACCACAAAAGTTTGAAACGATAAATATAATTGTACGTTATGTCGTTTATGGAATATTGATTTTTCTCAATAGTTCGCATTGGAAATTTAGTATAGTTAATGGGAACTAGTGCATATGACTCCTGAAAATGCACCACTTTCTATATTATGGCACACACCGTCTAGTGAGTTCATAAGAATACAATGCACTGCTATGTATATATTTAAATTAATTGTTTTTTTTACAAATTTTCAATTAATCATCTCAAAATCAAATATTTTTTATAATAATATTGTTTTCTATTTTTGTTATTGCATTATGATAAAATAATTTCATTAATGCATTACCGAACGAATTTCACCTATGTTATTTGTAACAATGTAAATCATGCACATATTAATTATTCAACAACACAACATTTTACAACATTCGACAATGCAATAAAATAAGAAACCCATTTTATTAATTATGAATAAGATACCCATTTTCATACAAAATGGGACAACGTAAAGGTACAAAATAATCAAATTGAAACCAATATGTAGTTGTTACACTTATTGGTAACATGTCCTCATGCAATTGGGACAATATGTCAAGTACACAAAAAAATCCTTGATTTTTAGAGACAAATATTTGAAAACATACAACTTGTAGTAACACTCAATTATATTGATTGTCATTCATCACTAGGAATATTTTCATCACTTGCGCTTCATGCATGCCTCATTTCTTCATCATTTGTAAGTAATATTTTACTATGCTTATTTAACCTAATGTTTTCTTGATAGGCTTGTTTTTTACGTTCTGCTTATTTATCTTCCATCTACAAACATACAGATAAAATGTAATAAGTATATCTACATTTATATATATGGTAGAATATACATGATTGTGTAAATAAAAAAACATACCTTAGCATCGAGTCTTTTATAAGCAATACACATTCTTTCAAAGCCATGCTTCATGCATTCTCTCAAAATATATCATGTTGGTTGCATTCCATACTTTTTTTCCTGCATGTTTAATCCGCCATTACATAGAAAAACCAATATAATTAATATAAATGTTTCTTGTTGTTTCATTAATTATAAAACAAGGGAAGTTAAACAACATAGCTACTTACAATTTGTTCAATTAAACCTTAATACTTAAACATATACTCACAACCCATACTTATCCCAATGTCTATCAATTCATGGGTTGGCTCTTCTTTGTATGTTAACACCTATTAGAATACATCCATGGACAAGTGTAAATTAATTATTTAAATATAAGGATCACAACAAACATGAAATCTTAAGTAAGAAAGAAAATGTAAATACTCACAAAGTTTGCGGTCGACCCTTTTGTTTCGAGTCGTCGTCTTGTCTTATGTGTTGAATGGGTTCTATTTTTTTTCTTTTCTGCAACAAAACAATTGAAAATTAATATTTCATGCGATAATTAAATTCGATGGACATAAAATAAAAAAATTAGTGATTAAATACCTATGATGCACATTGTTGTTGGGATGGCTCCTCATGCGACACAATTATGTTCGTTTCTTTTACCATCTCCTTCTACACTTTTTTGGATATCCCTGCAGATATGTCTTCCTTCTCACTTTTATCTACCCCTCCAGTTAATATCCTTCCATCTCATCTATTATTTTTTGGTCTTTTTAAAAATTTATTGGTACAACTACTTGCATTTACATCTACGCTACTACTATCCCTCCCCAACAATTTTCATTAAATTCACATAACCCTCTTCCATTGACTTCCTCTTACATACCCTTATTTGGGAATTATCTCCTTATGATGGAAAACAATTCATTATTTTGATTATCATCTATATCTTTTTTTAGGTTCCCCAAAGTAACTTGTGAATGATTGTATATTCATTAAATCTTACATTTTCATTTATAACTATGAAGGTAGGATATATATGCTTTATGTTTACTACTCTCTAGGATGTAGTGTTTGAGTTTTTAAATGTCATATTGTGCATAAATATACACACATCTATGCAACAACAACCTTTAGGATTTGATAATCTAAACTAAATATCCAATACTAATAGTTGGTAAGTGAAGATGGATTACACTTTTTGGAAATATGAACACAATTATTTTCTTATAGGTGTAGTGTATAAATTTTCATATGAGTATTCACATACACTTTCCTACTTGGAGATATTGAAGTGTGATCTATCTCTATGTTATCTCCATGCATGAGCTATCTATTGATGACATCAACACCTCTCATCATTCATACAAAGTCTCGTTTGTCCTAGATTACTCTCCCTTAAGTCACCTTACCTTTTCTTAGACACACAACTTGCTTGGTATGCATAATGCCTAGGTGGGGTGTCCTTTCTTCTATTTAAATTTGGTCATTTATTTGACACTACTAGACCTTTTGGGGAACCCTCCCATAGTTTGGGTTTTGTATCGACTATGATCCCTTGATCTAGACCATAGTTAGTTGGAATGATTCATCTCAAGTAATCAATGGAACAAATCCATTTTGGAACACTTAATTGGGGTCCCACTAGGTTAAATGCTCCTTGTCCCTCTCTAATTTTCTTGTGTTAAGTGAACCAAGACTTCCTTAGGCCACAACACGCCTATACAATGTGATCCAAAAAACATATGGCAATGTACAAATAAAATTCTTGTGATATAGATCTTGAACCTATAGTTCATGGTAATAACCTATGCTAGCCTTCCAATGGATATAACACTTTTTCCATGGTTGAGATAACATTGAATTAAATCTTGCAGTGGTTTCCTACCATGTTTATACCACTCTCATATTTGTAAAGTCTCTTCAAATTTTGAATCTTTCTCTCATTATCTTGCATGGACACTTACAAATTAACATCAAATATTGATATAGTTCATCTACTCCTTCTCCATGGTATTAGGATGATTGTTCCTATAATTATATCACCTCCACAGGTATCTCTGCCTTCTTTTTTGAAGGATTCTTGTATTTTCCTAGGGAATTTATGTTGGATTCCCCCCCTCTAACCCCTTAGATTATTCAACTCTTATATCTCAAAGAAGGTTCCATTGCAACTAGGGTAAATTAGGTATCACTTTTATGAAGGAACATTGGGTCACCACCTAATGCTTAATTTAAAATTATTTTGTATGGTAGATCTAGTGTGTTTTATTTCATTGTATTGAAGATCAAGAACAATTMTATTTTGGAGGAATGTGTAGAAGTATGTGTAGGTTAATTTGGGTKKAGAGAAACTTTCATGGAAGTMTATTACAACACTCATTTTCAACCCRAGTAGATTCAACATATAAAACAATGTTTTTCATACTTTGTTCCATCACTTTCCCCTCTCTTTCATCTTTAACAATTAGGTTAATTAGCTCATGAAATAAAATTGGTAAATAACCCCATTTAGTTTGTGGTCCTTTGTTAATTTKATGTTCTTTCTTATTTTATGTTGAGCCTTAATCARTATAACCTAGGTAATTTACATCCCTAGMTTWAATAATTAAATGTAAAACCTTAATTCATATTGTGTCCTCTCCTTCTCTCCCTCCRGTTTCTTTCTTTTTCCTTTAAAYRRAGTGKAAAATATACTCCCTCCTAACCTCCTTGTGTTAGCCTTACAACATAGGTAAYCTTCATCCATTAGRGGAATTTTGAGGGAAACAATAGGCCTAAAAAAAAAAGAAAGTATTATCAAGATCATATTTAAAAGAACCAATAGGATTCAAGATGATGATTTCAACCATAAAGGTAAATATTTTTGGAGGGAAATGAATAAAACTACTTTTTTTAATTGTATTTTTGACTTATATCCTTCTAGGTTTACTCAAATTTCAAGTCTAGGCACTTATTGGATGAAGAATTAAATTCCACATCCAATGAGTACCCACTCTAGATACTTTTGGTAGACCCACATTGAGATAAGCTGGAAATACATGAAAACAAGTGTGTTTCTTGAAAGAAACACAATTTGATTTCATGTTTTTCAAGTTTATCTCATTGTGGGTCTATCAAAAGTATGCAAAGTGGGTAATCATTGGATCTAGAATTTAATTTAAGTGCTTACATCTGAAATTTGAGTAAACCTATGAGGAAATAAGTCAAAAATATGATTTAAAGAAGTAATTTTCTTTCTTTTCCTTTGAAAATTCTTAACATTCATTTTATTATTTGAACCATTATTTTATTATTTTCCTCAGGAGGCCCATTTTAGACCTCAAATTTCCTGCAATGCTTCTTTCTACAACAACCAAGTTAACCATGGAGGATTTTGATCACCACTTCCTACGAAGCTGAAATATATTTCTACTCCAAGCTAACATTATCATACAACTTTACCTCCTCCTCCCACCCAAGAAAACATCCAACCTATTACCCCATCTAAGACATATGGCGAATTCATGTTCTAAATGAAACAATTGCAATGATGAATCATTAAATATTTTTTCAAACTTATAGACTCTCTAAGAAACCAAAACACTTGTTAATAAGTCACCCAAACCTAACCATCTAAAGCCTCTCCTCCAATTCAACCTTTTGTTCCTCCATCTAAACAATGTGGGACACATGAGTCCTTATTGCATAAAACAAATTATCATGCAAAAAGTAACAATAAATTTGATAACCGCCCTTTCTCTACCATATACAAGTGGTAAAAATATCATAAATGAAACACTCACAATGTCTACAGGTGCCATGTCCTTTGATGGAAAGGTTCTTCCCCTTCCTGAAAAGGCTTACAATACGTCACCAAATACAAGTTTCTACATCTCAACATGAATCACCCATAAGAAAATTTATTTATTATCATCTTGGCACTATTCATTAACTTGAACTTGAGTTCAAATCACTGATGTTTGGATAACCCAAGCGTGGGGCAATGAGCCTCCTAAATATGCCAAGACTCCATCCTATTTTATTGGTTGTGTTATCATATCATTTTGAGACATAAAATCTAGGATTTCTTTAGTGCACTTTTAAAATTATGAGTTTATGGCTCATAATATTTCCTTAATTCCTCCCCCTCCTCACTGGATCTTCCTTTCTTTGTAACCTATTTCCTCATAAGAATCTCTCTCTAGCCTCCCTTATCTCCCTATTTGTCATCCTATTTTTCTTGCTTAGAGTATTAGATATCCATCTTTCTCATGAATGACCTTAGTATTTTCCTCTCATTATTTCACCTTCCTTCTCCCTTTTCTCCTCACCTTAATCCCTCTATTGAGCCTTCTCTTCCACTTGGGAAAGTTCCCCTCCTTTTTTACTTCTTCCTTTAAGATGATCTTATCAAGATATTCCTTCTTGAGGAAGATCCAACCCAATCTCTAGCCATAGGATGTGAATTTATCTATTTCTTGATCCTTCTCCCTCCTCTCATATTCCATATAATACCACATGGGGAAATAGTCCTTTCACCTCTCCTCTTTTCCCCCTCCTTTTTGGATTTCCTTGTTAATGATTAGATCCCTTTAGGTATTTGTCTCAAGTAGGTTCCATATTAATATGAGCTATCGCTAGTTGGTAGTATTCATCACTCCATTCTTGTTAGTCTTGTTGGAATATAAACTAATACTGAGAGGGGGGGGGGGATCAATATTAGAAAAAATTTTACCACTTTTTCTCTTTACCACATTAACTAGTCATTACATAATCAATCATAAGAAATAAAGATGATTAACCACATCAATAGAGATCAAGACAAAGGAATAGTATACATATATTTGACGTGGAAACCCAAATGGGAGAAAACCACAAAAAATTCTTTATAAGATCTTGTAGGAACCAATCTATTTTTACAATGCTTGCATGCACCAACTTGCATAAAACACCAATCTCATTGGCTGAGCACCAACTAAGAAATAATGTTCGCAGTAATGAAACTGCCAAGGATGCCAATCCTTTCTAAAAGCATCAACTTGTAAAACTGCAGGCACCAACCTACCAAGGATACTAATCCTTGAGACAAGCACCAACTTGTAGAACTGCAGGCACCAACCTGCACTGCAAGCAACCACTTGCTAATAAATAAGGGACCAAACTTCAATGTAAGAACCAACTTAAAATGAGGACTTAAATCCCCTTCCAAGATCCACCCTACCACCCATAGGCATTCAAATGTTCCTTTCTTCCATTCTCTTTTGAGTCTCAGAACCTATGCTCTTCACACTTCATACTTCCACAAACTTCTTGCTTCACACTTCACACATCCATCACACCTCTTCTACTACAAAAACATCCTGGCATCATTATATATATATATATTTGAGTTCATATGCCATCCATTGTTTCTCACTTGAATCATATTCAACAATTTGGCTTCAGGTCCATCAATTCTCCATTAAGTCGGGCTACAAAATCCTTAATGAAAATCGATCTTCATCTTCCTACCATCACATAAATTTCTTCACATAGACCTTAATTCTCAGGAGCCATACTATCTGATATTTGAATAATTTGTGATCATTGATCTGTTCTCTATCCAACAAGATACACTATACAACCTTGACACACAACAACCATCCGATCATTTATTCATTTGATCAGAATCGTCCGATTTGTATCTCCAATCAATCTCCTCTTTTGATATGCGATCTCTTTCACCGGGACCACCAGTCATATCGCACACCTGGGACCACAATACTCAGAGACCATAGGATCTGGTCTATATTTGATCTAGTCTGTCAATTGTATCCTTGTTATCGGTCTCATCAAGGTACACTCAACACAATGTGTCCTCGTTTCTCAACAATCATCTGATCTTGGATCAATTTATATCATTAGATCTTTGAGTCCTATTCTTCAGATCTCGTCTGCTTCATAATATAACCATACTTCAGTTAGAGCCTCTCCAATGACATGTACTCCAACGATCCTTGCAATATGAAATCAATGGCTCTGATCATGCCTCTCCTTCAACATGCACAATGAATATCTCCCATCTATCTATTTTAACATGAGAAGGTCAAGTGGGACCCATAATGATCTATGGCTGAGATTTCATCTCACCTGCATGCCAACCCACAGTCTATATTTATCCTCAAAGCTCATTCATCGGAGTACCTATGCTGCAGGTAACTGAGTCTACTATGAACATATCCTCTCTGATGAATGGTGGAGATCGACTCGCTACCTATATCAATTACTCGAATTTGATATGATGTCATTATGGTCTCCATGTCCAACTGGGGAACTTGACATGTGGTACTGTCCTTGCTACTTTCATGTCTCTGACATTACAACTAATGTGGATCAACGGATTTGGATCACTATCATTTTTGGAGTCCCTAGTTATCAGAGTACCTTCACTCATAGTCCACTCTGATCATTCCTTCTTCGATGAACAATGAAGATCTATTAGCCATGCCAAATAAATGGCTATTATTTCCTCCAATATTCCCATACCGATATGCTATTTAATGTGCTAGGTGACGTGGCCTCCTAGAGTTTTTGACATGGTATCTGAATTAGCGCTGATGTGGAAACTAACCTCATGTTGACGTTATTACAACTTCTAGTCCTGTTTGAAACTTTGAGTTGGATCTCTAATTGGATGTGGCCCAATATGCTTATGATACATGGTCTAGTCATTGCGTTACATGTGGATGATATCATGGCTCGATCCATTAGAAGTATATCGACATCTTCCATGTGACCTCAGGCTATGACCAAGTTCTTAGGTCATCAGAATGCTTTTAGTCGGAGTGTCTCAAAATGGCATGAGCTAAGCAATTGGAAAACCTGAACTCTAATGGAGCCATACCACTCCGAATAGTTCTACACTATCGATCTATGGTGAAGAATTTAATCTCTTCTGTCGATTTAGATAAGGGATTTCTCACTTGCATTCACACTTCATAAAATCACCTTTTCATTACAAACCATTGAAAGTTTAATCTTCTTGTGTATGTGGGATAATTTAGTGATCACTATTTACTTGATCTTGGTTAACCAAGACCTCTCTTGCTAATATAATTGTTTGTCATTCCTTCAACACTTTCCTGAGCTTCCTCTACACTATATATCTTCAGAAAACTATAATTGTTTTGTCATAAGGCTCTTTAATTCCTTGATTATGCACAAGGGCATTTTTTTCTTCCTCTATCTGTCTGGTTCGATCCTTGGACCTATCATCATAGTCTACCTTTGAAATTAATGACAACACCATTTTCAACAAGCCTCTCCCTTCAGATGTCAAATTTGGTTGTCACATATTATATTAATATGTAGTTGTATAATCACTTCCATATTTCAAACAAATCCTTCCTCCCTTTTCTTTCCTCTTTCCTTTGCTATTCCTATCCTAGCATTATCACCACTCTTCCATAATCTTTATTTGTTTTTCCTTCATTCCTTTTATTTGTTACTTCTCTTGAATCCTCACTAGATCTATGATGGAATTAACACCTCTTGGATTCAATGTTTCTTATCTAATGTCTCCTCTTCTCACACCATTTCTCTATCTATGCTTGAATTTGTGCCTCTTTCCTTTGTCAATGTGTCACTAGCTTCTCTGCCTCCCAAGCCCTCTCTAGCTTTATATTTGTGTTTATACCTCTTAGATTCATTAATGATTCATCAACATCACTTCACTACAAGGAGAACACCTTGCAGTGGATGTCTTTATGGAACCTCCCCAAAAAGTTTATCCTTTCTCTATTTATAGTGAAGGTTGTTAGCGGAGGCGGGCGACCAAATGT
>JASDQU010105290.1:69448-80377 GCA_032191745.1 Picea mariana
TACCACTTTTTCTCTTTACCACTTTAACTAGTCATTACATAATCAATCATAAGAAATAAAGATGATTAACCACATCAATAGAGATCAAGATAAAGGAATAGTATACATATATTTGACATGGAAACCCAAATGGGAGAAAACCACAAAAAGTTCTTTATAAGATCTTGTAGGAACCAATCTATTTTTACAATGCTTGCATGCACCAACTTGCATAAAGCACCAATCTCATTGACTGAGCACCAATTGAGAAATAATGTTTGCAGGAATGAACCTGCCAAGGATGTCAATCCTTTCTACAAGCATCAACTTGTAAAACTACAGGCACCAACCTGCCAAGGATACCAATCCTTAAGACAAGCACCAACTTGTAGAACTGCAGGCACCAACCTGCACTGCAAGCACCCACTTGCTAATAAATAAGGGACCAAACTTTAATGTAAGAACCAACTTAAAATGAGGACTTAAATCCCCTTCCAAGATCCACCCTACCACCCATAGGAATTCAAATGTTCCTTTCTTCCATTCTCTTTTGAGTCTCAGAACCTATGCTCTTCACACTTCTTACTTCCACACACTTCTTGCTTCACACTTCACACTTCACACTTCACACATCCATCACATCTCTTCTACTACAAAAACATCCTGGCATCATTATATATATATATATATATATATATATTTGAGTTCATACGCCATCCATTTTTTCTCACCTGAATCATATTCAACAAGTTGGCTCCAGGTCCATCGATTCTCCATTAAGTCAGGCTACAAAACCCTTAATGAAAATTGATATTCAGCTTCCTACCATCACATGAAATTCTTCAAACAGACCTTAATTCTCAGGAGCCATCCAATCTGATATTTGAATTATTTGTGATCGTTGATCTGTTCTCTATACAACAAGATACACTATACAACCTTGGCACACAACAACCATCCGATCATTTATTCATTTGATCAGAATCGCCCGATTTGTATCTCCAATCAATCTCCTCTGTTGATATGCGATCTCTTTCATCGGGACCACCACTCATATCGCACACTTGGGACCACAATACTCAATGACCATAGGATCTGGTCTATATTTGATCTAGTCTGTCAATTGTATCCTTGTTATCGGTCTCATCAAGGTACACTCAAAACAATGTGTCCTCATTTCTCAACAATCATCTGATCTTGGATCAATTTATATCATTGGCTTTTGGAGTCCTATTCTTCAGATCCCGTCTGCTTCATAATATAACCATACTTCGATTAGATCCTCTCCAATGACATGTACTCCAATGATCCTTGCAATATGAAATCAATGGCTCTCATGCCGCTCCTTCAACATGCACAACGATTATCTCCCATCTCTCTATTTTATCATGAGAAGGTCAGTTGGGACCCATAATGATCTATGGCTAAGATTTCATCTCACCTGCATGCCGAACCACAGTCTATATTTCTCCTCGTAGCTCCTTCATCAGAGTACCTACACTGCAGGTAACTGATTCTACTATGAACATATCCTCTCTGATGAATGGTGGAGATCGACTCGCTACCTATATCAATTAGTCAGATTTGATACGATGTCATTATGGTCTCCATTTCCAATTGGGGAACTTGACACATGGCACTGTCCTTGCTACTTTCATGTCTCTGACATTACAGCTAATGTGGATCAACGGATTTGGCTCACTATCATTCTTGGATTCCCTAGTTATCGGAGTACCTTCACTCATAGTCCACTCTGATCATTCCTTCTTCGACGAACAATGAAGATCTATTAGCCATGCCAAATAAATGGCTATTATTTCCTCCAATATTCCCATACCAATATGCTATTTAATGTGCTAGGTGATGTGGCCTCTTAGAGGTTTTGACATGGTATCTGACTTAGCACTGACGTGGAAACTAACCTCATGTTGACGTTATTACAACTTCTGGTCCTGTTCGAAACTTTGAGTTGGATCTCTAATTGTATGTGGCCCAATATGCTTATGATAAATGGTCCAGTCATTGTGTTACATGTGGCTGATATCGTGGCTCGATCCATTAGAATTCTATTGTCATCTTCCATGTGACCTCAGGCTATGACCAAGTTCTTAGGTCATCAGAATTCTTCTGGTCGGAGTGTCTCAAAATGGCATGAGCTAAGCACTTGGAAAACCCGAACTCTGATGGAGCCATACCACTCCGAATAGTTCTACACTATCGATCTATGGTGAAGAATTTAATCTCTTTTGTCGATTTAGATAAGGGATTTCTCACTTGCATTCACACTTCATAAAATCACCTTTTCATTACAAACCATTGAAATTTGAATCTTCTTGTGTATGTGGGATAATTTGGTGATCACTATTTACTTGATCTTGGTTAACCAATACCTCTCTTGCTAATATAATTGTTTCTCATTCCTTCAACACTTTCCTGAGCTTCCTCTACACTATATATATTTAGAAAACTATAATTGTTTTTTCATAAGGCTCTTTAATTCCTCAATTATGCACAAGGGATTTTTTTTCTTCCTCTATCTGTCTAGTTCGATCCTTGGATCTGTCATCATAGTCTACCTTTAAAATTAATGAAAACACCATTTTCAACAAGCCTCTTCCTCAAGATGTCAAATTTGGTAGTCACATATTATATTAACATGTAGTTGTATAATCACTTCCATATTTCAAACAAATCCTTCCTCCCTTTTCTTTCCTCTTTCCTTTGCTATTACTATCCTAGCGTTATCACCTCTCTTCCATCCTCTTTATTTGTTTTTCCTTCATTCCTTTTATTTGTTCCTTCTCTTGAATCCTCACTAGATCTATGATGGAATTAACACCTCTTGGATTCAATGGTTCTTATCTAATGTCTCCTCTTCTCACACCATTTCTTTATCTATGCTTGAATTTGTGCCTCTTTCCTTTGTCAATGTGTCACTAGCTTCTCTGCCTCCCAAGCCCTCTCTAGAATTATATTTGTGTTTATACCTCTTGTATTCATTAATGATTCATCAACATCACTTCACTACAAGGAGAACACCTTGTAGTGGATGTCTTTATGAAACCTCCCCCAAAAATTTATTCTTTCTCTATTTATAGTGAAGGTTGTTGGTGGAGGCGGGCGACCAAAGGTTTTTGTGAAGGTTTTTATACTAGTGTACCTATAAGGAAAATATTCCCCAGTGCACAAATAAACATGACACCCCAATGCTTAAATGTTCAGAAGCATCGCCAGATGTCATAATAAAAAAAAAAGCACCGAATAAAGTGCTTTAGTACCATTGAACATTACGACCCGATGCGTATCCTTGTCACAAGGCACATCGATATAAGGAAAATAAAAATAAATACCGAACCAATTTTCATTATTACACTTCATATCCTGCTTCAAAAATATCAAGAAATCATTGGTACTCACTATCCTTCCAAGGATTCCCTAATTGCGGTGCTCTATAATGAGTTTGATAGCCCCATGGGTAGATTCCACACATTTCCAAAATTTGAAAATTACCATGCATTTTCATTTCCTATCAATGGTGGAACCATTCCTCCTCGAGACATAAGAGTCCAGTTAAATTTTTTATGACCTTCCTATTTTCATTTTCATCTAATTAAAATTTGAATTTTGCTTGAAATTTGGTCATTTTTTGATTTTTTTTCTTCCAATTACACATGGTGTTCCTAAATGCTTTGACTCACCCTGAAGTGGTGCTATCAGTGTTTCATGGAAACCTACACAAGAGACCTAGCTAAAGCATACACAAATAAATATTATCAAGAAAAGGAAGAGAGATACACAATGAATAATGATAATCAATGTATATTATGATCTAATCAATGAGTGAGTGATCTTCACTCATATATGAAATGACATCCTATAATTAGGAATGCATGCATAATAGTGATGGTAAAAATTAGAAAGTCTAAAATTGAACTAGTCAGTTAACTCCCATTGAACTAGAGTGCCAAAAATAGAAATTTCTCCAACACCCCCCTGAACATCACTATGGAGTAAAAATTGAGTCCCGACTACTAGGCCATATTAGGTACTCATGTAAAACGAAAGTAATGAACACTGAATAAAAGTGAGTAAATAGGGAATAAATCGTGGGAACAAACCCCCCTCTCAAAAGATAATGTATCAAAAGAAGAAAATGACAACTGCTATGCAACTATGTTCTTCACTGCAAGACAATCCCGCAAAGTCTGAAACTTCTGCTCATTGAAAGTCTTCGTGAAAATGTAGAAATATTTATGGATCTGATGAATTCCTTTGGCAACCTGTCTAGCCTTGTACCTCTTGATCCTGCTGACCCACCTGCACCTGAAAATATTCCTTTCTAGTGGACGTGGAACCAAATGTTTAGTCTGATTCTTTAGGAGTGAGTCATACTCCTTTTTCATGGCTTCTTTCCATAATGGATTTCCCTTATCCTCACTGTAGATATGCAGATTATAATATTGAACCATATAGAAATTCATGGGCATCGTAGGTTCTGAAGCTGAAAGTACATGAGAAGGCTGCTCATGCTAAGATCAAGTCCTCCTCAAATCCAATGGATTCCATGCAAGGATACCTACTGCCTGAAGTGTGAAATGTGATTTCTTGGGAATATGTTGAAGCTTCAACACTGGATTCTTATCTAGTTCTACCACCTTCTTATTTCCATGTACATAATCTGAGTGTATGGAATCATATCTGATGTCTGAAACTGATGGAAGAACACGAGTATATGCATGTTGCAATGGAGGTGCATGCAGATTACTCTCCTTATGTATAAATAGAAAATAGGATTCATCATTAGAAAACTTAGTGAATTTATACAACCTTGACTTGTGATCCACCTCACCAATTGCAATGATGGAATTGTCATGCATGTCAATTACTAAAACTGAATTAGATGTAAATTCAACCTTTTTACCTTTCTGAGTGATCTGATAAACTGAGAGATAATTCATAGAAAGTTTTGGAACATGTAAAACATTCTCAAAAATGCCATTGTGGATTTCCACTCTCCCTTCTCCGGCTACTGCTACTGGAGTATCATCCCTCATGCGAATAAGGGGTCTTGAGCATGGACTCAAATAAGAGAAAACTTCCTCTTTCACTACCATATGATGGGATGCACCATAATCTATAAACCATGAATCAGATGAGGAATTAATTGCAACCAGGGAATGATGATTACCTTTCTTAGGAATCTGAAGAGTCTTTGGAACTTGAAGAATCGTTAAAGGGTTTGGAATATCCCTCCTTCTCGTTCTGTTTGGATGATCCTTTTCCATCATGCATGATGAGTGCATGTGATTTGGGATCTTTCATGAGGTCCATCTGTAAGAGGTTTGTCTAATCTTGTGTGAGAGACTCAATGAACTGAGCCATCGTAGGCATTTTCCAATTTGCTCCCAAAAGACATCTGCCAGAATGGAAATTGGAGACATATACAACATATTCTGATCCTAGATTGGCCAATATTGTTAGAATAACTTGTTTCTCCTGTGTAGAATTTTCAATACCACATTCACCCAAGCTCAATATCAAAGAGTTAAATTTAGTAAAGAAATACTGTATATTATCAAAACTTTTATGTTCTAAGGTATTCAACTATACCTCAAGGATATGACCTCACATCTCATCCTGCTTTCTAAAGAGTCCTTCCAAGGTGGTTCATATATCATTTGGAGTCTTTCATGCAGCAAAATGAAACCACAAATCAGTGGAGATTAACTCAAGAAGTAGTCCCATTGCCTCATCATTATGGTTTTCCCATCTGGTCTTCTCAAGCGCTGATGTAGGTTCTGTTTCTGTTGCCACCGTCAAATTATACAGTCCTTTTCTTTTGAGTTGGAATGCGGCCTTAGGATTTCATTCAAAATAGTTGTACGGTGTGAGTATTATCACTAGACTTGATTGAATAAGTTTCATCTTCTCCATCCCTGCTATTGATTCTGAAAAGATCCCAAAAACCCATATCGTGGATTCTGAGATATGATAGACGGTTCTATGGTAGCTATATATATGCTTAAAAAACTATATCTCCCAAAATATGATGTGGGTTTTGGTGATTTTTGATGAGAATAAACATACCTATGTTATACGTCTCTGGTAAACATTTTAGCCCGAACTAGATCGCAGATTTCAAGATACGGATTTTTTACTGCAGAAACCCAATTTTTTGGAGGGCTACTAAATTGTCGCACTCTAGAGAAGGAAAAAGTGCGACGATGATGAATCACTGCACCCTAGTGAAGGACACAGTGCGAATACGTCACACCTTGGCTATGTATAGGCTGCGACGATGCCTGGAAAAATAATTTTTCTTAGGTATAAGTGTGACTGTCGCACCCTTCGATAGGGATAGGCTGCGACGATTCCAATCATCACACCTTTCGATAGGGATAGGTCGCGACGATGGAAGAAACTAGGTTTACTAAAATCCTCTTTCACTCTTCTCTGACTTGTTTGGGTTTCTCCAAGTATATTGGATCTGACACCATGTCATTGTTTCATGGAAACCTACATAAGAGACCTAGCTAAAGCATACACAAACAAATGTTATCAAGAAAAGGAAGAGAGATACACAATGAATAATGAGAATCAATGTATATTATGATCTAATCAATGAGTGAGTGATCCTCACTCATATAGGAAATGAAATCCTATAGTTAGGAATGCATGCATAATAGTTATGGTAAAAATTAGAAAGTTTAAAATAGAACTAGTCAGTTAACTCCCAGTGAACTAGTGTGCTGAAAATAGAAATTTCTCCAACATCCCCTGAACATCACTATGGAGTAAAACTTGAGTCCGGGATACTAGGCCATATTAGGTACTCATGTACAATGAAACTAATGAAAACTGAATAAAAGTGAGGAAAGAGGGAAAACCACGTGGGAACAAAACCCCCCCTCAAAATATAATGTATCAAAAGAAGAAAATGGCAGCTGCTAGGCAACTGTGTTCTTCACTGCAAGATGATCCTGCGAAGTCTGAAACTTATTCTCACTGAAAGTCTTCATGAAGATGTAGAAATATTTATGGATCTGATGAAGTCCTTTGGAAACCTGTTTAGCCTTGTACCTCTTGATCCTGTGGAGCCATTTGCACCTGAAAATATTCCTTTCTGGTGGAAGTGGAGCCAAATGCGAATTTTGATTATTTAGGAGTGGGTCATACTCTTTTTTCATGGTTTCTTGCATAATGTATTTCCCATATCCTCTGCATAAAATGTCATGAGAACGACCACCTCTTTTGGGACTGCCCCATGAATGCCCAGGTCCTTAAATATGGAGAGATCAAGAAAAATGACTACTTCACCACAGTCACAAGTCGGAAATGGAACCCACCACGGAAGAAGAATCAAGACAATGCTCCAAAAATAACCACCAAAAATCCCTACGACATTCTCAACTAGCTGTCGGGAGAAGAAGAGGTCCAAGATTTGCACAAAGTGAAAATCCAGGAGAAAGAAAAAGGTTAAGCCTCACATCAATATGACAAAGGAAAAGAAGATCATCCATGGGAAAAGCCAGATGAAAGCGAGGATACTTTCATGAAGCTAGATGAACAAGACCTAGCAGACATAGACCTTGAAAAACTGGAGGAAGCACTCAACCAGAAGGATCTGCACACAATTCCTGTGGAATAACTCAGAAAGGTTCACAAAGTGTTCATAGACTCCACCACAGAATCTACTTCATGGCTAGGTATAGCCCTAGATCCAACCAAAGACTCAAAACATATCCCAAGGGAAAAAAATAGACAGGGATGAAAATCCTCCCACCAACTCATCAAAGAATTCGGGAACTTCATGCTCAACTCAGGCCAAGTTCAACGACTCTCGAAGGGATACCTCCATCCACCTCCCCACTCATCATGATGAATATCATAACTTATAACATTAGAGGACTCAATGAAATATCCAAGAAGAGTACTCTTCAAAACTTCATACGCGTTGAGAGTCCAGATGTGCTCTTGTTGCAGGAGACAAAATGTGATGGAGCAGAAGAAGAGACCATCTTTCTCCAATGTTGGAGAGGCCATGAATCCCTCCACATTGACTCTAATGGTGCAGTAGGGGGATTGACGATTGTTGGAGGCAGGTCAAAGCGGAAAAGCAAGGCGATTTTGGGAAAGAAATCACAAAACCCTAAGGGTTTTTATATTGATCGTTGGAAAAGTAGCTCGTAACTTTGACTATCAGGAACTCCTGCAAATGAGTGGAACTCCTTTGTCAATTTTCTATTATATTTGGGGATACATCTCCAACACAATGAAGATATCCTTGTCTGGACCAAAGGAGATAAATAGGGTAGCCTCTCAGTAAAAAAAGTTTATTTATCTTTCCAACAAAAGTTCTGGAAAAATAAAGTAACAAGTTGGAGACGCCAAGTTTGGTCATGGGAAATTGCATTGAAGATTAAACTATTTACTTGGCTCTTGGCGGAGGACAAAATTCTCACTTGGGAGAATCTACTTAAAAAGGGTTGGGTAGGACCAAGTTTTTGTCCACTCTGCTCTAGTGGCCTGGATTCGTTCAAGCATCTTTTCATTTATTATTCTTTCTCTCAACAGGTGTGGCAGGAACTTTACTCTACATTCCAGATTAATACTCGGTGGGAAGGTGAATCTCTATCAGAATGCTATGCTACTTAGATAAAAAATGAAAGGAATTTTAGAACGATGTCTTCCTTCGTCTATTGGTTCTTATGGATGCAAAGAAATAAAAAAAAAATTGAAAATTTTAATCCTTCTATACAGTTGGTGTTTCAAAAATCTTTCGGTCTTTAAAAATATGCATAAGTTCGGGATACCTGAAGAGGCAAGGGCCCTTGGATTCACAAGAATCCATATCTTACTTCTAAAAATATTGGGTGGTTCGATGGGGCTACTCAAGAAAATGGATCCTTTAGTGGAGCAGGGGGAGTCATCACAGTTAATGAGGATACAAGCTACTGGAATTTTACCTGTGGACCTGGGACCAATACTAGGGATGAAATTTTAGGGCCATGGGTGACCTTATCATTTACAGTTCACCTAGGTATAGACCATATAAATATATTTGATGACTCTAAAGTAATAATTGAGTGGCTAAATGGCGGGGGGAATTTAAATTCTTATGCCCTTCTTGGATGGATGAATAGGATTAAGGCTGTAAAAAAGTTGTTCAAAAACATCAATTCTGATCACATTTACAGAGAGCAGAATATGATAGCTGATGACCTCTCTAAAAAATACTTGAAATCTCCTGAAGGATTAATCACATACAACAAATGGATTGAAGGAGATGAAGGTCCTTCATATAACTTGTAGCTCTACTAAGGATACTGTCTATTACTCTTTTCCTGATTCCAGATTTTGATACAATGATCTTTTGAATCTTTCCTAGCTCTTAGGCGCAACCATAGATAACTCTGTTTTATATTTTGTTTCTATGTAAAATAAGATATACTTTTTTAATTGTGTGGGAGCTCTTGCTATGGCCTGAATATTTCTACATAGACTGAGATGATTACATACCCATCATCTGATAGATAGATGCATTTATTATGCTTGTGAACGACCACACTTTCTGGTGGTATTGGGAGAATTATTACTATAGTTTGACTGATCATTTTGTAGAGTTGACTTTGTAAATGAAAACACTATATATATCAATATATTGGGAAATTTTCTACTGGAAAAAATGAAGTTATACAACATTGCATTTAATTCAAGACTTACAAATTACTCAACAATTTCCTTTAAAAATTGTCATTTCTTATACTTTTAAAAGTGGACGATCAAATTTTATTACTTTTGAAAATTTAAATTTCAAAATAGAACACGAGAACTATGAATATTTGTTGTTCATTTAAAGTTCAAAAAATTATGATCAGAATCATAATTTGATGAGGGGTCTTCGGCTAGGATTTCCCTGGCCACAAAACTCCCGTATCATCTTTCTTTTCAGTGGACCGCACACATATCTCCTTGTGGCCTCCTTTGGCCTGAAGCTTTCTTTCGCTCGGTGGTACTTCTCCTGATCCAGAGTATTATTTTCTTGGGTTTTCCTACGGGGAAGGTATCCACCCCTACCATCCATTGATCTTGTGTGGATCTAACATCTCTCAGGTTGATGGCAACGACCCTTCGTTTATCTACAATATATTTAGGTTTTGTAGTTCCGACAGACTGGATCTCTTGATTAGATCGACTTGATCCCTCTACTCGGACTTGCTTCTTTTGCGTGGGCTTCGGTGCTTGCAGATTGGTTGTACCATTGGTGTTTTCTCTAGGAGCGGATCCATTTTATGGCTTTGAGTTGCAGTATTTCTTATGGGTGCTATTGTGGAGTGCTACCTTTCTTCTTAGATCTGTTTTTTTATTGGAGTGGTCTCTAGCGAGGTCCTTGCTTTATTTTTCTCCATATTTGTGGTCCCTCCCTCTGGGTTCTTAGGTTTGTTCAAGGTTTGATGTATGCTCAGATCTGGATCCTTTTGGTGGTTTTTGATGTATTTTTCTTTCTGGCGGGGATTTTGCTAGAAATTTGAGGTCCTATCCTTGGGCGTGCAGTGTAGTTCCATCACTTTGAGGTCTATGGAGTGGGCATACGATTCCTAGTATTACTGTTGTTGGTTGGGTTCTTGATCGATGTTGCTACTTTCTGGTTCAGCTAATGTGAATTTTTTCATACCACTCTGACCTAGTCCATCCAGCCACTAGGGTTTGTTTGGATTATACTATGTGTAGTTTTATTTTGTGAGAGGTTCTCTTGTACCGGGTTTCCGACCTATTAGGGGTTTCTATCAGCTCCTATCTTTTTCCTTTTCGCTCTCCAGCAAGTTATTTTTTTTCCCTTTGGGATCTCTACCCAGGTTTGGGTCGTGCTTTTGGAACCTACAAAATGTAATTTGGTTCTCTTTGGATGAATAAAATTACTTTTTTTTTTTTTTTTTCTCGGGGCAAAAA
>JASDQU010105291.1:2240-13476 GCA_032191745.1 Picea mariana
GCCCTTCCCAGAAGCCTCGGCCCTAATCTCCTGCTGAGACAATCTGGACAATAACAAATTAAAGTCAATGTTTCTCCACGTGAGTTTACAATATCAAAGTCTGCACATCAAATATTCATCTCCGGTCCAAATCTAAACTGCAAAATTGTGACGAGTTCTGTTTCTCCTAGATTTGAAAGAAAGTGGGCTTGATAGTAGATATCCCTGATCCATATTTGCCTATTCTAGACTTGAGACAAAAGGGGTTGAGTACGGTTTGTGGGTGCCAATCGCATACAAAATGGTCACAACTTTTAGATCTCACTGCCATCCACAACATATGCCCTAATTCCACAGTTAATGCATTGTAGAGAACTGGGTTTCGATCACATCATGTAAGCTCTAGTGGGGATATCAGTGTGATTCCTTTAACGCTAAATTTAGGGAAAAAACTGAAAAGTGGAAAGAGATACTCTAAATCGGATAAAAGCATCCACGGTGAACTCTATAACGTCTGAATTCCAGGATTACTTTTATTATTTTGCGGAAATTTGATATGGGTTCACCTAAATCCAGGTGTTTTTCATGTGGGCATATCCAAATCCACTAAACAGGATCACAGTACAGAGAATTTTTCGTGTGGCCATTTTGAAATCCACTAAACAGGATCTCAATACAAAGAAATTTTCATGTAGGCATGTCCACAATCACTAAACAGGATCTCAATACAAAGAAATTTTCATGTAGGCATGTTCAGGATCTCAGTGGAGATAAATTTTCAGGGCGGCAATATCAGATCAACTAAACAAGATCTTGATATAGAGAAATCTCCATGTGGGCCTGATGAAATCAAGGTGTTTTCGTGTGGGCGTATCCAAAACCGCTAAACAAGATCTCAATACAGAGAAATCTTCACATGGGCATAAATGAAATCAAAGTTTATTATATCATTGGCATCAATCTTACCTAGTGATGAACATTTATCCACACCTTCCAGCTTAACAAGCGCCATTAGAATGAAGACAAAGGGCAGCAGAACAGCGAGCATCAGCATTGTATAGAAGATGGTCCTATATGAAAAATGGCGAGCAGCAACCTTGACCTTCATAAAGTCCAGGAACCCATTGCTGGTAGATATAGTAATAGTTCTCATGCTAGGTGATATGTGGACCTGCATTGTTGAATTCCCCCTTGTTTCACAAACAAAACCCAATACTTGGCAGATCAATGCAGTCCAATACAACCCCACAAACAGAGCATTCTTCATCCTGCTGCATCAGATCTGGCATTTTCATGGGCTTATATTGCAGCCTGCAATATAAAGAAATCCAAAAACTCTTCAACATGTAGCGATGGTGGTGCTGCAATCTTTCAGTTGAAAACATAGCTTCATGCTTGTTGAAAAGGCCTCTGCGTCAATTCATTCCAAACATTTAAGCTGAAAGAAAGAATTATGTTGATCTTCTAATGGTCATATGATACTTTTAGTATGGGGATCTATGAAGCAAAGCAACAAACAAGGCCAATGTGATCTGGCTTTTGTTCTTGCTCTGCTATGTTGCTTTCCAGACCCACCCTTCTCTAAAGCCCAACGCAAATGACAGATATCATGAACACAAATTTGTACTTGTGGTTATATCTCCTTTGCTTTCCAAGGTTAATTTATGGTTAAGAAAACAACTTATTATATAATCTTTGCTTTCTAAATTTAATTCTCAATTATTAAATTTGCCTTCTTATTTGAAGATCTGGTTATAAATTAGCTTCTTGTTAATTTCTTGAATTCCTTCACGCTAAAGGACGACAGCCAAGGTACGTAGCATGTGCTACTAATTAAATCTAATTAAAGTTTCCACGTAAATTAATTTATTATTGGGATTCCACTTTACTTTTTCCAAGTTATGTGACGATTAATATCTTAGGAGCGCTAGTGCAAGACACTGGCATAGGATTCTGCAATTCGCTTCTCCCGTCTCCAATTCCTATAATCGCACGTCACGGGTGTACATAAGATTCGAAACCGAACCTCCCCATGAGAGATTTAACCAAGAAGATTATGGCTTCCTCAATTTTCAATGTAAGGAAGTTTCAATGTAAGGAAGAGATGTACATGAAATTTAAAATTAGGTTTTTTTTGGGTGTTGTTTAAGCGTTATATCTTTTGGTATTATTTTGCCGGAAATTGGTGAAATGAATTTCACTGAAATTGAAATTTTATATTGTTTAAATTGTGTTTTTGAATATATAAATGAATTCAGCATGTTGAAAAACCCACGAGTACCCACAGTATCAACAAATCTGTAAACTATAACAATCTTTTATTACAAAGCCCTTAATTTTTCACTTGATTAAAGAGACAATTCAACATTAATTATCACTTTTTCATCTTTTAATATTCAAATTGAAAAGGTAAAAGGTGTACATAAGATTTAGAATTGGATTTCCTTGGAACAAATATCCTTGATTTATAATTATTTATTATTAAATTTATTAGATGACTTAGCAATTAATTATATTGTTTATCGTATTCAATATTTTGATAAAAAAAAAAAAGGAATATATGAAATGCAAAATTGATTTTTTTTTACAGCCTACTCAATATTTAATTAAGTAAATGATTTAATATCAATTTTTTGTTTCAATTTTCAAAATTAAATTAAAGTTCATAATGAAAAGATGTATATAAGATTTAAAATAGCATTTTCAATTTATCATTCAAACAAACAAACGAAGTATATGATTCAACCATTACTTATGCAGTTCTTAAGTATGTTAAGATTTACAACTAAGAAACATACATTAGATTTAAAATCAAATCTCCTTATTATAAGCACCGCCAACTTTTCACTCAACCAACTACTATTTTTTTCAATCTTGATGTTAGAAATGGCAAATAAAAAGTGTACATAAAATACAAAGTGGACAACCTCATCGCAACACCTTCAACTTACCACTCCGTGAAGTAGATGGCTCAATATTGGGTACCACTTATTCAATTATCGATATTCAAATTAGTAGGGAAGAGGTGTACATAAATTCAAAATCAGATTTCTTTATCAATATTGGGTACCACTTATTCAATTCTCAATATTCAGATTAGTAAAGAAGAGGTATACATAAAATTCAAAATCAGATTTCTTTATAACAAGCTTCTCCAACTTAACACTCAATCAAATAAATAAATAGTATAATATCAATTGTTGCTATTTCAATTATCAATAGTTGACTTGCAAATGGTGTATATTAGATTCAAACTTAAATCTCCTCATCACAAATGTCTTCAATATACCATTCAACTAAATAAACCAATCAATATCAACTTATCATTCATCAAACCAATAATAAACTTGAAAAATTAAAAAATATAACATAACTAAATTAATTTTTTAATCTAAACATTTGTTTTTTACTTACATTTATTATTTATTTATTTTATATATTAATTTGTTTTTTTACTTCCATTTATTTTATTTTATTTTCTTATATATTAATTAATTTGTTTATGTGTTAATTAATTTGTTTTAAAATGATATATCATTTGAATGAAAAATTATTATTATCCACCAACCATAAAACCTTTCTCATACATATGGAGAAGTAGGGAAAGGCCATCACAACTATAAAACCTTTCTCATACATATGGAGAAGTAGGGAAAGGCCATCACAGCCTTCATTGGTAAGTGTATTAAAAGCCATGGCTAAATTTAGTAGTGTGAGGGAATAAAAGTAAATAAAAGACCATGTGATGCACATCCTTGTAAATGCACAAGTAGCCATGTAACTTTGAGATGCACCATATAAGCCCATCACTAGGTGAGCAAATGAAGGCACCTAAATAACTTCATAGTGGGTCCCATATGAGCAAAGAGGATAATGAAGGGAACTAAACAACTCCATAATGGGTCCCATCTAAACAAAGAGGATAATGAAGGGACCTTAATAACTCCATAGTTGGCTCCACTCCTTGTATGAAAAAGAATTGCATATTCTTATATGTGCCCCACTTGTTATGCAACTTGCTCTTTTGTATTCATGAAGATGGCTTGTGCCTTATATTCTAAGGGTTGTTTATTAATTCAAATAATATTTTATTATTGTAATTATTTGGTGCATTAATTCAAATAATATTTTATTATTGTAATTATTTGGTGGAGAGGCACATCTATTGGCTGTGTCTTCCTTTTCATATAGTATATTAGATATTAAATGTAATTGTCTACTTACACTTCATCTCATCTTATTTGAGATTCTAACATCTTTATCTTATTTGTACACGTAGTACAAAATTGGATTGTCCTTTCCTTGACCATTTCCTAAATTGATTTCTATACTCTTCACAACTGCGAGTACATTCATAGAATCTTTGTTTCCTTGACCTTTTTCTAAATTGATTTCTATATTCTTCATAATTACAAGTACATTCATAGAATCTTTGTTAGTAGAGACTAATGGTGTTAATGGCTTTCCACTAGTTTGGATTATGGCATAGGTGGTTTGGATTATAATGTAAAGTCCAAACTAAATTATGGTATCGGTAGTGTGTAATGAAATGCAGTGTAATGAAGGATAATGTAACATAAAATTGCATAATGTAATTAAATTAGTATGGAGTATGATAATGATATGTCAATGAGATAATGAGACAATTAAATAAAGAATAGTATGATATAGATAAATAAAAGTATGCTTAATGGAGGTGAATGGTTGTAATAAAAATGAAAATTGAAAAATTAATAAGAGGAGGATTTGAATAATTAGATGAAGAACCGAAGAGTTAAAGAAAAAAGTAAGAGTTTTTGTAAGATGCTTCTTCTCAATTTAAACATTGAGTATCCACTGTCTATTAAAAGGTGGAATACAATTTTTTATTATAGGTGTGACCTCGAACTCAATTTAACAATAACAATGATAGTATCTACTAATCAACAATTTGTCACGACCCCACGGGACGCCTGCCTAGATATTACCATTGTGCACCTCCTAAGGGCGTGTGGCACCGTGACAATTCTTACTTGGTTGTTTGGCAACACCAAGAGTACTTCGTCTAGGGTACACCTCTTCACATAGAGCATACCCATACCTCGTTCTAAGCTACAGGAGAGTCACACTCCAACTTTGTGCAACTCACTTGTATACTTAAACAGTCTTGTTCACAACTTATGTAATATCCTCAAGGACGAGCCCCAGTTGTATTTATGAATTGTAAACATGTTTTGTAGGCTGGTCAGCCGAGCAATTATAAGTTGGTAGGCTTATGTGTTATTAGGCCGGAGAACCTGGATGTTAAAGGTTATAAGCCTGAATTTTGTATATGTAATTATGCAGATCATTAATAAAAATTATACATCGATGTGTGTAGACCGACCTCGAAGAAAGAGTGATGGGGGACTCAACTCCACTAGGTAGGGAAAGGGATGGGACTGAGAGGCTAGGAAAGAGGGGCTAAGCTAGAGGGCTTAACCCAAGGGAAATATTATAATATGTATTCCTGAAAATGAAAATACTAAAGTGGGAAAAATAAACCCAATTATCCTAAGTTCCTGGGAAAGGGAACAAGTGCTAAATGGAGTGCATGCAGCTCCAGGAAGACAAGTGTTGACATGGGCGCATGCAATTAAAGATGGAAAGTCAGCTCATTGGGGGGTTCGCTCCCCATTCTCAGAGCCTTCGCCTAACTCGTTTGGCCTCCATCGTCAACCCCAACATCTTTCACGCACCTTTGAAACCAGTAACCCGTGAAGCTGACCTGTGTTTTTCCTATGAAGCACAACATATATGTACTTGCCAGAGACGTGTTGTGCCTTGTTGAATTGTGGTTGTTGCCATCCCCTGAGCTAATTTGAGCCTTGCTATTGTCCTCACTTGAGGGAATTGAGTTGAAGTTGGTTGAAGAAGCGGGTTTTCATGCCTGTGGTTGAAGAGACAAGTTGTCAGGCCTATGAGCAGCTCTCTCCAGGTGAGAGAGTTTGTCAGGAAGTGATTTTCTCCCAAAGAGAGTCCATCTCCAACTACGGAGCTCTGAGAATTACTGATCCGGCCTGTTGTCAAGACCCTGAAAGGGAAGTGGAGCAGTCGATGGACTGTGGAACAGTGAAGGTGCATATTCTCGGGGTGGAACAGGCATGTGGGGAATGAGAGTCTATGAGTAGTGGGCGTAAGTAGGATCGTGGAGAGAATCCTTCCAATTGCACTGTGCAGTTTTCTGTAACCTCAGCCTAGTTTAGGATTCCTTTGCCCTGGGTGGAGCTTAGTCCCAGCTCGGGGGTGACCACTGTTGAGCGTGATGAGCAGCGTGGTCTAAGGCTGGGAGGTTCATGGAAGGTCTGCACACAGTTGGTGGTTTTTCTCCAGTAAAAGATAAGTATCATCTCTATGCTTAATTATGTATGTTTTGCATGTCTGTGATTCTTGCAATGTTATCATGTGTTCCGTTGCATGTATGAATTACTGTCAATTCCACAGGAGTCTGTATGGTAGCAGTAATTATGTGTTATTGTTTTTAAATTCATTAGAAATGCATGTTATGTGTGTGTGTGTGTGTCTTCCAAGGATGCCACAAAATGGTATCCGAACATAAGGACAAAATTACAGTGAAATTTCGTAGTGGTGTTCCTTGGGGTGACAGGTTGAGGGGTTAGGGACGTTACAAATTGGTATCAGAGCCAAGGTTCAAGCACTGAGCTTGGATGGGCCGGAAAAGTGGTCATTGGAACCAAGGTTTCAGAGGGAAATTGTGTCAAGAAGAACAAATTTTGAGCCTCATAGCATTATGAGTGTCAAGAGGTTACCTTGGTCGTGTTACGAAGCTCAGGAGGTGTAGCGGTATTATAAAACCACGACAGACGTGGTAATGGGCTGTAGAGTAATGTGGGTCGTTGGAATCTGTTTAGGAGAAGGAGGACAATTCCCGACCGTCAAATCTGGAGAAAAGTGCAGGAGGGTTAATCTGCAAGTCCTTAAGAATTCAGGACTTCGATGAAGTATGTGTTATAGAGTGGAAGAGGCCAAAGCCCCAAAGTCCCCAAAGTGGATCTACACCATAGATCTGGGGAGAAGAGCTTGACTGTTGGATTGGACCGAAGTTAGACCAGAATTGTTGGATCAAGCCAAGGGTGGAAGTTACAATGTTGTATGAAGGACAGAGAAATCCCGAAGCTCCAAAGTCCGGAGTTAATCCAGATCATACATCAAAAGGGACACGTGTCGGCAAATTGTCTTGTTTGGAATTTTAGCGTTCGAGAGAATTAGTGTGTGCTGAGGCGAGAACTTCTGAAGTCCGAAGCCCCGAAGAGCCGAAGTAGTGAGTCATGATGACATCACGTGGACCTCTCCTATACCTGCCACATGCCCCCACCTGGATTGTAGACAGTTGTACTATGTGGACCCGAAGGGTAAAGAAGTTTGAAAATTCAGAATTCGGGAGACTGGAAGGAAGCAGGCGTAAAAACTTCTGAAGCTCAAAATTCTGGACTGACGTGGCATGATGATGTCATCGAGAATGACGTGGACACATGGGATGTGTGCCATGTGTCAGTGGGTTTCAGACCCGTCAAAGATTGAAATGCCATTTGGAATGTGACATGTGTCACCCATCTGATTGGGCCACGTGTCAGTCGCTAGTATTCTGCCACGTGGCACTCCATTTGAGCATGGTTATTGGGCCCACACTGGCGTTGATCACCATACACCAAGATCGACAGCCAGGAGGCATTGTGGGGACCCAAGTTGCATGGGAGTTAATTCCCCAAGGTGGTCTTGCAATCCAAACCAGGGTTTCACCGAGGGGTTATGTGTCAGCGTCGAAAGAATTGCGGGGCGAAATGCGGGTTACTCCAAACCGTCGATGTGTGCCCCCGCAAATCGAAAGGCATTAAGCGATGTGACATGATAGTGCTCGAACATTGAAACCCTGAGCCGGCAAATGAGTGGCGATAGGAGACTAACGTTGGGGGAAGGACACTCCAGAGGAAAACGGAACGGGTGGGCCACAAACCCCCGAAGCCCGAACTGTCAAATGATTGACAGTCGTCAATCTGTTGAAGGACACGCGACAAGTGGAGGTTTACTTCAGAAGATCAACACCCTAGAGAGAAAGGAGTTAGGAACTTTCGAAGCTGGAGGCCCGAAGTCCCGAATAAGCACCATCAACCTGGCGCTGGGCCACAACCCATGGTCGCATGGGTTGGGGGTTGAGAGAAAGGGGCTAATGCCCAAAAAGTATTGCAGAACAGTGCAGAGCTCAGAAAGAAAAGATCTGCGGGGATTCTTGATTGATCGAGAACTGCATAATGAAATCTGAAAGCTTTCTTTGAATCAGATTGATTTAGGAATACTATAGAAATTGTTAAGGATTGATGGTCTAACAATTTCGATTGACTGCACATTATTTTTGCAGAGTTAAACAATAGCTAAATCAGATAAGGATCAGCATAGAGTGCAGAGAAATGGGGGATGCATAGGAAGATTACAGTCCGGAGGATGAAATTAGAGGAATAAATGATCAGTTGGATAAAGAAGGATCGAACTCCAATGGGCATGGAGAAGAGTTAGATAAGGAAGGAAACACGATGAAAATCATTGAAAGATTGCAGAAAGATGTCCAGACTCACCGAGCAGATAACAAAAAGCTCATGAAATCCAGGGAACAACAGGGAGAATTCAACATAAAGTTGATACAGAGCCTGGAAAGAATAGAAAGGAAATTGGATAAGTGGAGTGACTCCAGTAAATCAGGAAGTCACAGATTCCCTTATGAGAAGAGAAAATCAAGGAGTGTTAGCAGACACCACCATCACTCCCAAGGACATTCCAAGAGGAGGGCACACAGTAGTTCAAGTCCATCTCCTACCAGAAAGCATAGGAGAGCTAGAGTGGATGAACTGAAGGGTGAAATGAACAAGATTAAACCTCTTATGTTTGATGGAGAGCACAAGAAGGAAGAAGATGTTGAGACATGGTTGCTTGGCATGAGGAAATATTTCCATCTGCAGAATTAATCCTCTCATGCAGAAGGGAGAATTGCAATGTATCAACTAAAAGGAAATGCATCCATGTGGTGGGACCAGCTTGTGCAGGTGCAACATATTAAGGAGAAAAACGTTAATTGGAAGGAATTCAAGAAACACTTTGAAAATAAATACTTAACTAAGAGATACTATGACAAAAAGATGAAAGAGTTCTTTGAACTCAAGATGGGAAGCATGACAATAGATGAGTATAAAAGAAGGCTTCTAGAGTTGTTGAAGTATGTTCCTTTCATCAAAGATGAGACTGTCAAAATTTAGAGATATTTGAGTGGATTGCCATCTTTCATTAGTGACAAGATCCAGTATGATGATCCTAAAACTATGGAAGAAACTATAAGGAGAGAAAAATGCTCATATGATTAGCAAAAAGAAAAGCCCACTTTCCAGAAGGCTTGGGAGGACAAGACGAAGATCAAGAAAGAGCAAAGGCAGAAGGGAAACAAGCCTCCCTTTTTCAGAAACAATCCTCAAGGACAACCATATTTTAGAGAGCATAGAATGGCTGAGGTAGGGGGACAAAGGCCAAGGCAGACACCCATTCAATGTTGGGGTTGTTAGGAAGACCACAAGTATAGAGATTGTCCTCACAAAAATGGCAAGGTGAGAGTTGTCCACAACGTTCAGCAAGCAGAAACAATGGAGGACATGGGCATAAATGTACCCAGGATCTATGTAGCCCTGGACAATAAGCAGACAGAATATCAGTCACATATGATTGAAGTGGAAAGTATGATCAACAACCACACCATTTCTATTTTAATTGATTCAGGGGCTAGTCATAGTTATATAGATCATAAGATGGTGGAAAGTTTGCTTTTGCCAAGAAACAAGCATGGAAAATCTTGGTTGGTGCAGTTGGCTACAGGAGCCAAAAGAAAAGTTATTGAAATGGTTAAGACATGTCTTATGGACATGAATGGACTAAGCACAGTGGCAGATTTGAACATCTTGCCTTTAGGTTCCTATGACTGTCTAATTGGGATGGATTGGTTGGACCAACACCATGCCATTTTAGATTGTCGTAACAAGGCATTCACTTGCCTGGATGAGGAAGGAAACCCAAGGAAAGTACATGGAATCCTAAGGGCAGTGACTATCAGAGAAATCTCAGCAATGCAACTGAAAAAGTGCTACAGGAAGGGATGTCAAATATTTGTAGCCCATATGGAGGAAACATCTAAGGACAAGGTGCCAAATCTGGAGGACCATGTAGTCCTGAAAGATTTTGAAGATGTATTCAAGGCGGTACTAGGACTAACCCCAAAGAGAGATATTGATTTCTCTATAAACCTGATGCCTGGAGCAGCTCCAGTGTCAAAAACTCCTTAGAGAATGAGTACACCAGAGCTGAAGGAGTTGCAAATGCAGCTTGAAGAACTTCTGAAGAAGGGGTATATACGCCCAAGTGTGTCACCTTGGGGTTCCCCGGTCTTATTCGTGAAGAAGAAATATGGGACATTGAGATTGTGCATCAATTTCAGACAGTTGAATAAAGTTACTATAAAATAATAAGTATCCTTGCCAAGGATCAATGATCTCTTTGATCAGTTGAAGGATGCCAAGATATTTTAAAAAATAGATCTCAGGTCAGGGTACCATCAAGTAAGGATAATTGATGAAGACATCAACAAGACCGCCTTCAAAACAAGGTATGGTCATTATGAAATCACAGTGGTGCCATATGGGTTATCAAATGCACCTGTTGTTTTCATGTGCCTAATGAATGGTGTATTCAAAAAATATCTAGATTAGTTTGTCATAGTCGTTTTGGATGACATCCTGGTGTATTCCAAGTCAAAGGAAGAGCATGAACATCATTTGAGGATGGTGTTGCGGGTGCTAAGAGAGCACCAACTATATGCCAAATTGAGCAAGTGCTCATTTTATCAAAAGAAAATCCATTATTTGGGACATATCATTTCAGAGGAAGGGATAGCAGTGTACCCTGAGAAGATAGAGACCATTAGAGGATGGTCGACACCTAAGAATGTGACAGAATTTAGATCCTTAATGGGTCTAGCTGGATATTACAGGAGATTCATTGTAGGGTTTTCAAAAATTGCTCACCCAATCATTTCATTACAAAGAAAATGGGTGAAATTTCAATGGACAGAAGAATGTGAAAAGAGCTTTCAAGAATTGAAGCAGATGTTAACCAGTGATCCAATCCTGAGGATTGAAGATTTGAATGAAGATTTTGTAGTGTGTACAGATGCATGCAAAGAAGGACT
>JASDQU010105291.1:21066-54131 GCA_032191745.1 Picea mariana
TATCCGATTTTGTTTACTTCTGTACATACACGTCATATTGATAGATAGAACATCGAGGACGATGTTCCTTTAAGGGGGAGGGAATTGTAACACCCTGTTTCCCCCAGTCTGTAAAAATAACTATATTGGCCAAGAACTATGGCAAACTCAAAGATGTGAATGTTTGATTTGACAGACCTTTGTATAAAAGGTCGATGAATGTAAATTATATCATGAATATGTGTCGCATGATTGCTGGGAGGGGGATGTGCTGAAAGAGACCACAATGGCTGATGAGAGGTGGTGGAAGGGGCCGGGAATGGCTGCGTTAACTTCCACCGAACTGAAACCGTACTGGTTTGTACGTGCTCAGAAACCAAAGCTCACTCTTTGACCCCAGAATGAATTACCTGCCAAGATGGTAGGTGGGGAGGCTCCTCAAGAGTAAATGAGGGGATGGGGGCGAACCACCCATCCGTAGAATCTCTCAGACTTGACCACGGATAGGGAAATTCACGCCACACGCAACCTCGCAGGAAAAGGCAAGGAAAGAAGTGTGGAAGGCGGGGGGGGCAGGAGGGGAGCGCGCGCGGTAGGAATCGTGAAAGGAGAACCGGAGGAACTCCGAAAATACAGAGAGTCGTGAATAGAGGAGAAGGGGAGTAACCTTCGTCCTTGACTTCCGTTGAGCTGGAAGCAGGAGACTGAGTCTCAAAGCATCATGGTCTAGCTCGAGGGTGGCTAGTGGTAAATCCGGTTGGAATCATTGAGCCTACGGTTGGGTGGAAATGAACACTCCTCTCAGCATTCGCATCACGTCTGGAATTTCTGATAAGTGTTATGTCTTGCATTTGGAATTGAATGTCATGATCGCATGCTCATTTTTATACGCTCGTAAATAGTTTCTGTATCGAAGTGTTTGCCTTGTGCTTTAATTGGAAATAATGGATGCATGCTTATACTGATATAACTACAAATCGGTTAATGTATAGAATGTATAAGTTCAGGATACGAGTCCGTTCCCCTGAGGATTGACCCATCTAACTTGACTCGTGCTATGCCCTGGTTTATCCTCCCAAAGGCACCCTTTTTTGAGAAAGTTCCCTCGCATTCTAGATTCGGAGTGAGCCCCTTGAAAGGACTACCATTGTAGTAAATCCGCGAGTTTACCTTGCCCCTGTCGCGAAGTAAATGGGATTCAAAGTTTCGACTCCCAGGAAACCCAGGTGCGAGACCCCTCGTCTTCGCACATCGCGAAGTCCCAACTTGTGAAACCCCGAAAAGAGCTTAGTGTAAATGGGCTTCGGAGTTTCGGCTCCCGGGAAACCCAAGGGTATGAACCCCTCGTCTTCGCAAGTTGTGAAATCCTGGTACGCGAAAACCTGGTATGTGAAATCCTGAAGCGGTGTAGTGTGAATTGATTTCAGCGTCCCAGCACTCGGGAAACCCAAGGGTATGAACCCCTTGTCTTCACAAGTTGTTAAATCCCGGTACGCGAAAACCCGGTATGTGAAATCCCGAAGCGGTGTAGTGTGAATTGATTTCGGCGTTTTGGCACCCGGGAAACCCAAGGGTATGAACCCCTCATCTTCGCAAGTTGCGAAATCGCGGTACGCGAAAACCCGGTATGTGAAATCCCGAAGTGGTGTAGTGTGAAATGATTTCGGCGTTTCGGCCCCAGGGAAACCCAAGGGTATGAATCCTCGTCTTCGCAAGTTGCGAAATCTCAGTATGCGAAATCCCGGTACGCGAAATCCCGGTATGTGAAACTCCGAGTCGGCTTAGTGTGAATAGGATTTCGGGTTTCGGGGTTTGAAGAGTCGAAGAACTCGACTCTCTTGTATTTTGAACTCCCGGTTTCTGAAGGCCCGATACGGCCAGCACTGTCAAATTAGGGTAGAGATTCGCAGCCGTCGATCTCAGCGAAGGTACAATTTCAGGTTTCAGGGTTTGAAGAGTCGAAAGACTCGACTCTCGGGCATCGTTGAGTGGCAAAATGAGAAAGGCGCCTCTTGGCTTAGCCCGGGGTCATAACCAATGATCACATGGAGGTGAAGCCTAGGCTTGGTGCTTGAGTTGTAAATGACGTATTTTCAATGAAAGAACCAGTGGATTGGTTTAGTTAAGGTCCCGATCGGAAGACCTAGCCTACGCTAGGACCTCATAGGAATTCGGGGACTCTGCCCCTCGATAAAGAAGGAGAAAGAAAAAGGCGAAAAAATCTATTATGCCATAGTGGGTGTGTGACAATTTGGAGTTGGCAGCGATAGTGCACGCTCTGAATAAATGGAGGCACTACCTCATGGGAAAGAGGTTTGAACTAAGGACAGACCATAACTGTTTGAAGTATTTGTTTGATCAACCAACCTTGAATGCTAGGCCGAGTAGATGGTTGGAATTCCTTTGTGAGCATGACTATGATATCAAGCATATCAAAGGAAAGGAGAACAAAGTGGCTGATGCACTCAGTAGAAGAGTGCATGAACTACATGCTACGACCATTAGCATGTATCAAACTGATATTAAAGGCATAATTTCAGAAGCTACAAATGCAGATTTGCAGTACATGGAATTGGTGACCAAGCTACAACAAGGTAAGATGCTACAGAAAGTGGAAGATTATAAATTGGAAGCTGATGGAACACTCTTGTACAAAAACAAAATTTATGTACCTAATTCCCAGGAATTGAGAATTATGATCTTGAAGGAAATGCATAATGTGCCTTATGTTGGGCACCCTGGATATCAGAAAACACTGGCAACAGTCAAGAGCCATTACTTTTGGCCAGGCATGAAGAAGGAAATTGCAAAGTACATAGCTAAATGCTTAGAATGTCAAAGGGTCAAGGCTGAGCATAGCCACCTAGTTGGGTTGCTACAACCATTGCCCATTCCTGAGTGGAAGTGGGAAGTGGTGACAATGGATTTCATCACAGGATAGCCCAAAACCAACAACTAGCATGATTCCATCATGGTGGTGGTGGATAAGCTTACGAAAGCTGCCCATTTTATTCCATTGAAAACTACTCACAAGGCAACTAATGTTGCAGATATCTATATGAAGGAAGTTGCACAATTGCATGGCATTCCCAAGACAATTGTGTCTGACAGAGACCCGAAATTCACCTCAAAGTTCTGGAAAGGGTTATTCAAGGGGTTCAGAACGAATCTGAACTTCAGCATAGCCTATCATCCAGAGTCTGATGGGAAAACAGAAAGGGTGAACCAAGTGATAGAGGACATGCTAAGTATGTATGTGATGGACAAACCATCTAAATGGGAAGACTACCTACACTTGGTAGAATTTGCCTACAACAATGGGTATCAAACATCACTAAAGATGAGCTTGTTCGAAGCACTTTATGGCAAAAAGTGCAACACACCAATAAGTTGGGACAACCCCGCTGATAGAGCAATAATTGGGCCAGAGTTGCTCAAGGAAATGGAAGAGAAAATGTTGAAGATTAAGCGGATTTTGAAGGTTGCCCAAGACATGCAGAAAATTTATGCTGATAAGAACAGAACCCACAAGGATTTTAAAGTGGGTGATCATGTTTTCTTGAAAGTGAAAGCCAACAGAAGTTCCCTAAAGCTGGGAAATTGTTCCAAGTTGGCAGCCAGATATTGTGAGCCATTTGAAATCCTAGAAAGGATTGAACTAGTTGCATATATTCTTGCATTGTCTGCATCCATGATTGTACATAATGTGTTTCATGTTTCATTGCTTAAGAAATACATACATTATGCTAATCATGTTATTGATTGGAATGTGATTCAGGTGGAGCAAGAAGGCGTCTTGCAAGTGCATCCGGTGTGCATATTAGACCGAAAGAGCAAACAACTCTGGATTCAAGCCATAGGGCTTGTAAAGGTCCAGTGGACCTAGTACAGTCTTGAGGATGCGACGTGGGAGCATGAGGATGCTATGCAGGCAGAATACCCACATCTTTTTGAAGATTTTGAACATCTTGTTGGTGCTGTGTAAATAAGTTGCACTGAGGACAGTGCAAAAATAAGGGGAGGGGATTGTAATATCCCCAAGGATGAGCCCTAGTTGTATTTATGAATTGTAAACATGTTTTGTAGGCCGGTGAGTCGAGTAATTATAAGATGGTAGGCTTATGTGTTATTAGGCTAGAGAACCTAGATGTTAAAGGCCATAAGTCTGATTTTTGTATATGTAATTATGCAGATCATTAATAAAAATGATACATCACTGCGTGTAGATCAACCCCGAAGAAAGAGTGATGGGGGACTCAGCTCCACTAGGTAGAGAAAGGGATGGGACTGAGAGGCTAGGAAAGAGGGGCTAAGCTAGAGGGCTTAACCCAAGGGGAATATTATAATATATATTTCTGAAAATGAAAATACTAAAGTGGGAAAAATAAACCCAGTTATCCTAAGTTCCTGGGAAAGGGAACGAGTGCTAAATGGAGTGCATGCAACTCCAGGAAGACAAGTGTCAACCTGGGTGCATGTAGTTAAAGATGGAAATCAGCTCATTGGGGGGTTCACTCCCCATTCTTGGAGCCTTCGTCCAACTTGTTTGGCCTCCATCATTGACCCCAACATCTTTTACGCACCTTTGAAACCAGTAACCCGTGAAGTTGACTTGTGTTTTTTCTGTGAAGCACATCGTTTCTGTACTTGCCAGAGACGTGTTGAGCCTTATCGAATTATGGTTTTTTCCATCCCCTGAGCTATTTTGAGCCTTGTTATTGTCCTCACTTGCGGGAATTGAGTTGAAGCTGGTTGTTAGTCCCGTGGTTGAAGAGACATGTTGTCAGGCCTGTGAGCAGCTGTCTCCAGATGAGAGAGTTTGTCGAGAAGTGATTTTATCCTAGAGAGAGTTCAACACCAGCTACGAAGCTCTGAAAAATTCCCAATCTAGCCTGTTGTCGAGACCTTTAAAGGGAAGTGGAGCACTCGATGGACTGTGGAACAATGAAGGTGAATATTCTCGTGGTGGAACATGCATGTGGGGAATGAGAGTCCGTGAGTAGTGGGCATAAGTAGGCTCTTGGAGAGAATCCTTCTAGTTGCACTGTGTAGTTTTCTGTAACCTCATCTTAGTCTAGGATTCCTTTGCCTTGGGTGGAGCTTAGTCCTAGCTCGAGGGTGACCATTGTTGAGCGTGATGAGTAGCATGGTCTAAGGTTGGGAGGTTCATGGAAGGTCTGAATGCAATTGGTGGTTTTTCTCCAGTAAAAGATAAGTATCATCTCTATGGTTAATTATGTATGTTGTGCAGGTCTGTGATTCTTGCAATGCTATCATGTGTTCCGTTGCATGTATGAATTACTGTCAATTCCACAGGAGTCTGTATGGTAGCAGTAATTGTGTGTGTGTGTGTGTGTGTGTGTGTGTGTGTGTGTGTGTGTGTGTGTGTGTTCTGGGGATGCCACAAAATGGTATCCAAACAGAAGGACAAAATTACAGTGAAATTTCGTAATGGCGTTCCCCGGGGTGACAAGTTGAGGGGTTGGGGACATTATAGCTTAACACTTAGTCATTTAAGCATACATATATGAACATGTGAAACCAAGAGAACACTTGCAAAACAAACAAGAGACACACACATAAATAGTGCAGGCGACACAACACGTGCCTAACACCAACTAAGTCTTATTATTCCAAAACAGTTACAATATGAGCACTATTGGATTGGTTTACAACTTGCGCAGAGTCGCATGACTTGCTTCACCTCACCAAGACACTCGTACACATATTTGTCTCACCAAGACTCTTTGTCACAATCTCTTTCACAACCCCTACGATGCGCCCCCAGACGTGCGCCCTTCCGTAAACTCATTTTCTCTTCTTTGTAGCAGACTTCACCAAGCTAACATAGACATTGGTTATGTCTTGTAGCATGCCTCACACAGAACTGCATTCAGAATTCCCCAAACTCTCCTTATTTGTCCCACTCTTGGCTACTTGTCTTCCATGTCTTTGCAACTCTATGTTTTATTTTCCCTTGTCGCAAAACCTTTCCTCACTTGCTTGACTTGCTCACTATGCTTCCTTGCTCATTTTTCCTTCCTTGGTTGTGCGTCTTTGTGTTCTTGTATGAACTCACGAATTGTCATGTCCTTTGGGTGTGTCACAACCCTTCATGGACCAACACATCCAAATGAACCAACAAGTCCCTTTGCATACCAACGCGCCCATGAACATGTGCGCTCGTGAACCCTTCGTGTCCCTTGGGATCGACATGCCCCAACCTCTTTGGTGTGCCCTTACCTTGTGTGTTTCTTCAAACTTGCAATGTGACTCTCCGTGGATGTGTCGATGGGGTCATCCAAACTCTCCAATGCACCCATGTTGCTAAGGAAAGGCGAGTCCACTCCTTGGGTGTGCACCTAAGTCGCCCCATACTTGCCAAAACACAACTCAAGTCTCCATCAATCGTCGCATGTCACCATCATGCACCTAAGGTGCTCCTACCCATGACCACACATCTTCATTCACCCAACTGATCGCATGCCCCTTGTGTTCTCTTGCCCGACTCATCTCCAAGTATTCCCAAGGAGCACTTGTGCTCGGTGGGTGTCATGGGAGGCCTTACATCCTCCCCCAATTCAAGTTGTTTTCGTCCTCAACAACATTCGTCGATCTCCATGGTGCCTCTGCCCCATCTTCGAATCTCGTCACTACTCAACATATGTTATCTCTACAATTGTTGTCAAAGGGTCTTCCCCTCAGGAAGATCCTCAAAGTGTGCCCAAGTGTTGGATATTCTTGACCCATGATGACTTCGATACTTCGACTTCATCGTCCATGTTTAACGTACAATGGATCCTCTCAAGTTCTGAACTGGTTGGGTGATCAGTCCAACTATCGCATTCGCCACTAGAGAATGCATGTCTCCACATCCAACAAACCCTTTGTCTGCCTCATCGTCATTTTGTCCAACTCTTCATGGTCTTTTTGAGTCACCCATTATAGCCTCAACACATTTGCTCCACTTAGTTGAAAATCTCTTTGAACCTCTCGATTTTGGACAAGGTCCTACCCCTTGTCACAATCTGGCAAGTCACCTCCATAACCCATTATTCATTTTGCAACTTCCCTGCTTGAGTCTTTCTATGACACCTCCACTAGGCATCATCACTCGCACTGCTTGCTCCCAACAATGCATCTTGTCTTCTTTGTTTAGTAGGCATAATGTACCCAATAGCCTCCCCCAAGGCTATTGGTGTACATCGTATCTGATTTGTTCTCCATGCGCAAGTATCACAAGACCAATCGAACTTGCTTTGGTGTGCATCCCAACTCCTCAAGTCATTCTATAGTGAGTTGGAAGTCATGTATCCCCATGGCATTCCTACAAAAGTTCATGATCGTTGTGGGGTTTCGGTCTTCCACTCCTACCTCTTCCACGTCTGTCTCCAAATCCAGTTGAGTAAGTGCTTCCATGCACTGTCTTGACCCAACTCCCGAAGTTTCTGTAGTGGGTCGGTTTGTTTCTCAATCCTCCACAATGTCTCTTGCTCATAGTTGATAATGATTCACTTGGTGAAGTCCCCCCTGCTCCATGTAAAGTGAAGAGTCCAACTATCTCCTACACTCGTGTTCATGGCTATGTGGGTTCCTCAATTGACCAACCTTCCCCATGGCTACCTTCACTGAAGTCTTTGTCGTTATCAATTGTTGTTCTTCTTGTCCATGACTACTCAAAGATGTTGTGGTGTCGATGACTTATTGTCATTGTGTCACGTTGCAAGGCTCGACCATGCTTCCACTGACTCCTCCTACCAACCTGATCACAGAAATCCTAGATGTCCTCATGAGCTTCCTCTTCATCGTCAAGGGTGTGTTTGGTGTTCTGGCCTTGTCCAATAATACTAAGCAACTTTCGTGAATGAGGGGAGCTGCTTTGGAAAATATGAGGAAGTTTGATCCCAAGATCATTGCATGATAATCCAATGGAGCTACTAACAAATCAATGTTGCCAAACCATTTCTCCACCCTCAATTGTGTTGAACGAACACTTTGTGTCACCGACATCATTGTTGAGTTCATCACTTTACATGTACCAGTGTTGCTCTCAGGTCTACGATAAGGTGATTTTGTGGCTCGCTCACTCACAAAACTATGGGTTGCACCAATGTCAACCAAAGCTATCATATTCAACCCGCTTATTGTTGTATTCAGAAAGCAGAGTCCCTCAACTTCTTCACTTTGAGAAAATTGTCCTTGACCTCTTATATTACTCTTGCATGCGTTCAACCAACATTTCCATGACTTTTTTCATTTCTTCCATCGGCTTTTGCACTTGAACCATATTTGTTGGTGCGATTTGAGCCTCCTCTTTTTCAACCAACAAAGCCAACCTTCCTCACATTGGACAGTCCCTCACAAAATGATTGTGCAAACAAAAGTAACACTCAACCATCTTACCTTTCTTCTTGAGTGGCCTGGGTTGATCCTTAGTGGCCTGGGTTGATCCTTAGTGGCTTAGGTTGATACTCCGCGGCTACACTACCTTCATGTTGGATTCTCTCCTCCCTAAGTTCTCCCAACACAACGAGTGTCAAAGTATCAATCCCCCTTGACAATGCCTTCAATTCATTGATATTGGATTCTATTTGCACATCGAATTCATCTATCCTTTCCAAAGCCTCTTGGAGTTTTACTAATCATTGAGCTACACTGTCTCTCTTGATCTTCCAAGCTTCATCACCTACACCTTCCATTTCAAGATTAGATTGGTGAGTAGTTTTGTTTCTGTCTAAGCTTCACCTCCACTTGTCCCATNTCCAAAGCCTCTTGGAGTTTTACTAATCATTGAGCTACACTGTCTCTCTTGATCTTCCAAGCTTCATAACCTACACCTTCCATTTCAAGATTAGATTGGTGAGTAGTTTTGTTTCTGTCTAAGCTTCACCTCCACTTGTCCCATTGAATTATCCCACTACTATAGCTCTTCGCAGTGTCATCCAAGTCACTTGGCTCTCCCAAGAGTTCTACGCAACTCCTCCGCATTGTTCCAAGTCTGCAATGAACACTATGTTCATCTATACATCCAAGTTCTTGGTTCACCCTCAAGAATTTCACCCCTAGTTTGTGTATGTTCACAAGACGTTTACAAGTCTACACTCAAATGACCTACGATGGAACAACCCACCTTGTCGAACCGTTCACCAAGGCCTGTGCCCAAACTGCCTCTGTGATCAAATATGTGACAAGTCATGCAATGAACTCTACGATGAGTTTTGCAACCACCCACCCTGTCCAAGTGCTTCGTTTCACCATGAAATTTTCTCTTGGTCTATACAAGGTGTGTGTCCAGATCAACCTTCCACCTCACTGTCAATTGGAACCTTTATCGTAAGTTTGATGCAAAGTCTTTGCGATGAACCAATTTGCCCCATCTGTTCACCAAGTCTGTGATGGGTTGCAAATGTTCCCACTAAATTGCCTTTGAGAAAAACTATGAAACCAATTGCAGTGTGCCTCTACAACACCATTATGACCGCGATAGTGGTGAAGAGACAAATCTTCTCTAATACCACCTATTGCCGAGATAGTTGTGAAGAGCTCACCAAATTGTCTTCTAAGTTTGCTTTGATACCACCTGTCATGACCCCATAGGACGCCTACCCATATATTGCAATCATGCACCTCCTTAGGTTGTGTGACACCACGATGGTTCATACTTAGCTACCTGGAAACACCAACAGTACATCGTATGGACTATGCTTCTTCACCTAAAGCATACCCATACTTTGTTCTAGGCTACATGAGAGTCACACTCCAACTCTGTGCGACTCACTTGTATACTTAGATAGTCTTGTTAACAACTTAACACTTAGTCATTTAAGCATACATCCATGAACATGCAAAACCAAGAGAACACTTGCAAAACAAACAAGAGACACACACAAAAATAGTGCAGGCGGTACAACACGTGCCTAACACCAGACTAAGTTTTATTATTATGAAACAATTACAATATGAGTAGTAATAGCTCGATTTACAACTTGGGTAGAGTTGCATGACTTGCCTCACCTCACCAAGACATTCATACACATATTTTTCCCACTAAGACTCTCTATCACAACCTCTTTCACAACCCCTATGGTGCACCCCCAAACGTGCACCCTTCTGCAAACTCGTTGTTGTTGGAGTTACTTCACACACACCTAGGATTTCTTTTTCCTAAGGTTTTTATTTCTTTATTAGTCATAATTATTCATTATCCAGTCTCCTATATTTTAGGAGAGAATATTCCACCTGGAGAATATTCTCTTTCAATTGACACTTCAGTTTGACTAGTTGAGTTGAGTTTAGATGTTGCANTCTGCAAACTCGTTGTTGTTGGAGTTACTTCACACACACCTAGGATTTATTTTTCCTAAGGTTTTTATTTCTTTATTAGTCATAATTATTCATTATCCAGTCTCCTATATTTTAGGAGAGAATATTCCACCTGGAGAATATTCTCTTTCAATTGACACTTCAGTTTGACTAGTTGAGTTGAGTTTAGATGTTGCATTGGGATCATCACCATGCTAATTCGACCTTGCCTTGGTATCATCACCAGAGTGGCACATTAGCCTTGATTCCCTGAGTTAACTCCTCACTACTCTTTGTTCAGTCAGTTAATTGAAGACTAGTTGACTAGTTAACTCAACTAGGTGGCAATTCACTCCCGTAACTACCTGAGAGACTAGACTAGGTGGCAGTTCACTCCCGTAACTATTGGTGTGTGTCCAGATCACTCTAGACCACCACTATGGTGACTTGGTTCACCTCAATTCGAACTCATTGAGTTATACAGAGTATATCATGTGTAAATTATTGATTATTCATAACGATTAATGAGAATTCTTCCATTCTTTCTCTCCTTCTTCTTCTTTTTCCAATTCTCTCTGCAAATGTGTGTATTATTGTTTAGCTAGATCTATTTTGTGAAGGTTCAACACATTTACATGGTATTAGAGCCGACAGACTGCTAAGCAAAAGCTACACCCAAATTGTTTGCAGGTACAAAAGATTGAAGATAGCGGAAAGATGGAATTCCAAAAAGAATTCATTCTTACACCTTACAACTATTTTGCATGGAAGGAGAAAATATCCATACATCTCCAATCCATAGGGTTGTATAGGTTAACCATGAATACAAATCTAGAACCGACATGAGCCATAGAAAAATCCAAGTACTTAAATCGCATAGATGAGGCACTCGGAACAATTTGCAGTCTTATTTCTCCCGATCTCCTTTTTCATATATCTTCCTGTAAGACTCCCAAGGAAGCTTGTACCATATTGGAAGGGATCTTTGGAAAACAGGATGAGATGAGGGGACACATGTCGGAGGTGGAGCTGCTCACATTGGATCCAAAAATCTTCGAGAATATCCAAGATTTCTTTACAGAATTCAAGGATTTACTGTTGCAACTCAAAGCTTGCGGGGTTGATAAATTGAAGGAGGAGAAACAAATGGTTCTCACCATTCTCTCCAAGCTTAGTCCTGAATTATCTGTATTCGTATCTACATTCCATACTGTCATATTCGCCTCTCGAGCCACCTAGAAGATGCCTTCTCTTGAGGACTTTATCGAATCTCTGACACAAGAGCAAACCAAGCTCATCAACATGGGCGCAATCAAAGGCCCAGGGGTGCATGCACTCACTGTGCATGATGGAAGCCACAAATATCAGAAATATAAAGATAAAGATAAGTGGAAAGCTCATGCACATACAAAGAAGGAAGGGTACACAAAACCCCTCACCGATGCCTCCGGATCCAAAGGAGAAAAGGGAAGAAAAGGAGAGAAATGCACATACTATCACAAAGGATTCCATTCAGAATCTGCATGCATGCAAAAAAAAAATAGATCTGATGTCTCAGATACTTCAGCAAAACAACCTTAGAGATTGCATCCCTGAGGGTGCAAAGAAGAAGAAGAAGCCAGAAGATCCGAATTCCAAGAAAGACAATTCTAGCCATGCCTTGATTGCCATCAACTCCTCTCCCGATGCTTGGATCGTAGATTCAGGAGAATCACATCACATGGTTGCCTCAAAAGCAGTCTATTCTTCATTGGATGCATGCAAAGGTCCTCCTATTCTGATGGGGGAAAACTCTTCTGTCGAAGTCACCGACAAAGGAAGGATTGAACTCACCAACGGAAGCTTCGAGAACGTGTTGCATGTTCCCAAGCTTTCTGTCAACCTTCTATTTGTGTATCAGATGACGAATTATGGCACCAGAAAGAAAGTCATCTTCACACCAAATTCCGTGGACAACTACGACATGCAAACCAACTCCAGGGTTGCTACCGGTGAGATAAATTATCAGTCTAGATTATATACATTTTCTGAATTCATTGAACTTGATTCTACTTTACTGCTTACTCATGCTGATGAAATTAGTAGGATATGGCACACAAGGTTTGGACATTTGAATTTCAGATACATGCAACAGCTTAGTAGGCACAAATTAGTTTATGGTCTACCAGACATCGATTTCTCCAAGGGAGTATGTGAGGGATGTGTTCTCGGAAAACACCCTCAAGAGAAATTCGAGAAGGGAAAGTCTCAGCGAGCTTCCGCACCTTTAGATCTGATCCACAGTGACCTCATGGGTCCTTTTCCGCATCCATCGATCAACAAAGTGAGGTTTGTACTCATTTTTGTTGATGATTTCTCACGTTTTACATGGATCTACTTTCTCAGGCAAAAATCCGAAGTCTTTCAACACCTCAAAGATTTCAAATCTTTGGTTGAGACACAGTCTGGAACAAAGATCAAAGTCCTCTGAAATGATAATGGGGGAGAGTATGTGAATCATGAGATCCACAATCTTTGCCATGAGGTAGGGATTCAGTTGCAACATACAGTTCCCTACACTCCGTAGCAAAATGGAGTTGTTGAGCGGAAAAACAGATCTCTAAAGGAGATGGCATCTTGCATGTTGCATGCAAAGTCACTACCACAGAGACTATGGGCCGAAGCACTTAACCGTGCAACATACATCCAAAACAGATCTTCCCATAGATCTATCAAGGATAAGACCCCCTATGAGGCTTGGAGTGGCCTCAAACCAGAAGTGACCCACTTTCGCATTTTTGATTCACATGCATGGGCCCGGATTCCCTCTGAAAAGAGGAANGTTGAGACACAGTCTGGAACAAAGATCAAAGTCCTCTGAAATGATAATGGGGGAGAGTATGTGAATCATGAGATCCACAATCTTTGCCATGAGGTAGGGATTCAGTTGCAACATACAGTTCCCTACACTCTGTAGCAAAATGGAGTTGTTGAGCGGAAAAACAGATCTCTAAAGGAGATGGCATCTTGCATGTTGCATGCAAAGTCACTACCACAGAGACTATGGGCCGAAGCACTTAACCGTGCAACATACATCCAAAACAGATCTGCCCATAGATCTATCAAGGATAAGACCCCCTATGAGGCTTGGAGTGGCCTCAAACCAGAAGTGACCCACTTTCGCATTTTTGATTCACATGCATGGGCCCGGATTCCCTCTGAAAAGAGGAAGGCACTTGATCCACAGAGCACTGAGTGCATTTTTGTTGGATAACCCGACAGTGTGAAGGGATATTGGCTTATTGATCTTTCCTTGGACCGGCTCATCATTGAGCATAGTGTCCAATTCGAGGAAAGTGTCTCGCATGTACCTCAGCAGCCGCATGCAGACACCTTTACTCTTCGACCTGTCCAAGATGATGAGCATGCACATGCTGACTCTTCTTCAGATGAGAGTTCTGATTCAGAGGACTCAGAGGATTCATATTCAGATTCAGAGTCAGTACAGTCAGATGCAGAGTCAGAGCATCCGGATGCAGTTGCAGACCCAGAGCAGTGGTCCAAGTGGGCCCAGAATACTCTTCAGGATGTAGGGGATCTCATAGGTGATCCAGTCGATACTAGCAGAACTTGATCTGATTTCGAGGAGCCTCCTATTTTACTCACTGCCACTGAACCATTTCCTTCCAGGCATATTTTCTTGGTTCAGTCTTCAGATGCACAGTCTTATGGCGAGGCTGCTGGAAATCCCTTTTGGGAATCCGCCATGCAGGAGGAGTACAACTCCCTCCTCCAGAACCAGACTTGGGATTTGGTTCCCCTTCCTTCTGGGAGGAAACTTGTTATATGCAGATGGGTCTACAGGACTAAGAGCGCAACAGATGGACAAATCAATAGATACAAAGCCAGGCTTGTTGCCAAAGGATTTCAACAGGTTCATGGTATTGTCTATGATGAGACCTTCACTCCAGTAGCGAAGATGGATTCCATTCGATTGGCCCTTGCCATTGCGGAAGCCAAGGGACGGGAATTCCATCAGATGGACGTGAAGCATACATTTCTTCATGGTGATCTCTCTGAGGAGATCTACATGGAGCCCCCCAGGGATTTATGCAGGACTCATCTTTGGTCTATCGACTGAAGAAGTCACTTTATGGCCTCAAGCAGGCTCTGAGGGCATGGTATGCCAAGATGGACTCCTACCTTTTGTCACAGAACTTTGTACACTGTAAATCAGACCCGAATGTATACATGCTCAAGACGGCTGATTCACATCTACTTTTAGTTATGTATGTCAATGATTTGTTGATCACCGGTTGCTCGACTTCAATGATTGCTGCAGTCAAGAGGATTCTTCAAGACAGGTTTTTGATGACGGACATGGGTCCACTACACTTATTCCTTGGACTTGAGATCAGTCAAGATGCATCAGGCATCAAACTGTCTCAAGCCAAGTATGCACGAGATCTCCTTGAGAGATTTCACATGACAGACTGCAAGTCTGCTCTGACTCCTTTCCTATCAGAAGTCAAACTTGAGGATGGCAGGGAGACTCCACTGGTTGACAACACATTGTACATACAACTGGTGGGGAGCTTGTTGTATCTCACACACTCCAGACCAGACCTCTCATATGCAGTTGGCGCAGTTTCCAGGTTCATGCAGGAGCCGCATGAGATACATTGGAAATCTGCAAAGCGTATCCTTCAATACGTACAGGGCACCATCACCTTTAGGATTCATTATGCAACAGACTCTACATTAGATCTCATTGGGTTTACTGATTCCAACTGGGCTAGCGATAGCATTGATCGCAAGTCCACATCTGGTTACTCACTCAGTCTCGGTTTCGGGCCTATCTGTTGGTCGAGCAAGAAGCAAGCTGCCATTGCTCTATCTTCAGCCGAGGTAGAGTACAGAGGGGTAGTTAACATAACCATTAGGCTATGTGGCTACAACATTTTCTCACTGAGTTGGGAATTCAGTTTCATCGATCGATCGTCATCTGGTGTGACAACTAGAGAACTCTGAAGTTCTGCAGAGATCCAGTTCAGAGGTAACGGACGAAGCACATCGAGATCCACATACACTACATCCGAGACTTAGTACACGAGGGGATAATCGACTTACAGTTCTATCCTTCAACAGAACAAACGACATACATTTTCACCAAGACCTTCACTGAGCAGAAATTCCATTCTCTGTGAGGCCGTCTTGGAGTGAAGGACACAGTTGCCTAGCAACTATAGTTCTTCTTTTGAGATACATTTTACCTTGAGGGGGGGGTTTTCCCATGAGGTTTTCCCTCTTTCCTCACTTTATTTTCAGTGTATCTTTTGTACTTGGGTATCTAACATGGCCTCGTTGCCGGCACCCAATCTTCATTTTCATCATAGTGATGTTCAGGGGGGGGTGTTGGAGTTACTTCACACACACCTAGGATTTCTTTTTCCTAAGGTTTTTATTTCTTTATTAGTCATAATTAGTCATTATCCAGTCTCCTATATTTTAGGAGAGAATATTCCACCTAGAGAATATTCTCTTTCAGTTGACACTTCAGTTTGACTAGTTGAGTTGAGTTTAGATGTTGCATTGGGATCATCACCATGATAATTCAAGCTTTCCTTGGTATCATCACCAGAGTGGCGCATTAGCCTTGATTCCCTGAGTTAACTCCTCACTACTCTTTGTTCAATCAGTTAACTGAAGACTAGTTGACTAGTTAACTCAACTGGGTGGCAGTTCACTCCCGTAACTGCCTGAGAGACTAGAATACGTGGCAGTTCACTCCCATAACTGCGGGTGTGTGTCCAGATCACTCTAGACCACCACTATGGCGACTTGGTTCACCTAAAGTCGAATTCATTGAGTTATACAGAGTATATCATGTGTAAATTATTGATTTTTCATAATGATTAATGAGAATTCTTCCATTCTTTCTCTCCTTCTTCTTCTTTTTCTGATTTTCTCTGCAAATGTGTGTATTATTGTTTAGTTAGATCTATTCTGTGAAGGTTCAACACATTTACAATTGTCTCTTCTCTATCACAAACTTCACTAAGCTAACACAAAATTTGGTTTTGTCTCATAGCATGCCTCACACAGACTTGCGTTCAAACTTCCCCAAACTCTCCTTGTGCATCCCACTCTTTGTTACTTGTCTTTTATGTCTTTGTAACTTTGCATTCTATTCTTCCTTGCCTCAACTGCTTGACTTTCTCTCTACGCTTCCTTGCTCATTTTTCCTTCCTTGGTTTTGCACCCTTGTGTTCTTAAATGGACTCCAAACGTCGCCTTCGCAAACTGTCGCATCCTTTGGATGTGTCACGCCCCTTCATGGACCGATTTGTCCCTTCGCAGATCGACGCACCCATGAACCCATGCACTCTTCAATCCTTCGCATCCCATGGGACCAACGTGCCCCAACCTCTTTGGTGCACCCTTACCTTGTGCGTTTCTTAGAACCAACCATGTGACTCTTTCTGATGTGTCTATGGGGTCATCCAACCTCTTCAACATGCCCATGCTGACAAGGGCAGGCTGGTCCACTCCTTGGGTGCATGCCCAAGTCGCCCCATTTGTTATGGTAAATTCCCCCCTGTGGACAGGTGAAACCCCCCTTGGATCAAGACCCCTCTTGATCCAAGACAGAAGAAAACAAATGCTAAACTAATTTCCTCTTAGACTTATTTCAACAATTAGAATGAGAAGGAAGAGATGGATGACTTACTTTTTATGACGATTGTCCTCACTGCTCCAACCTTTGACCTTGATGTCCAAGCTCCTAGGCACAATAAAAGACCTGTAAAGATTAAAGAGAAACCTCTTTCTTCCACACTATATTGTTAAGTGAAAACAGATCTATCTATGATGAATTTAACAACAATAGACGTGCATGCACTTAAACGCATAGACATGAGAGGAACATGCCAAGCTATGTATTAATGGAAATCCAACAAGATAGAAGCACTTACAATATCAAGTTTGACGTTGCAACAACTCCTCTAAGCTCTCCTATCCAAACCCTTGGATCTCACACAATCATAGGTATGATGCTCTTAATTCTCCTCCCTTGAATGTCTCAAGATCAAAAGTATGATACTCGAAAGTTCTCCCTCCTCCTTTCACTCAAGCATGGCCTTCATTATATATGCTTGAGTTATCACAACCATAGGATAGTTTTTAGGAGAGGATGTGGTCAAAAGAGGATTTGGCTCAACCAACAAGATTGACCTTGCCTTGAATAGGAGATATCTCAAACCAATCCTTTAACCAACTACAAACTCTCGGAAACAACCTCACAAATCAAGGCAAAATGGTTGCAACAACTTCATCGCCCCCCCATAATTGTGCACAGGGCGACTATCGCTCCCTAGGACACCTTGGGGGAGAGTTGATCAAGGTTTCATCACTCCTTGTATATGGGTAGAGGGGTGATGATGCTCAATTAAGGCCAAAATCTCAAGGAAAAAAGTGGCATTTCGACCTCCAAATGATGTATTTCTCATCAATCGTGTCTAAGGAACACGAAAAATACTCCCACATGATGATAAAGTTGCGAAATTTAAGTGTGACAAATCGATACTTAGTAGAATCTGGGACATAAGTGTTAATATTATGGTAGCTGCGGGAGGTATTTACCTCCACGTGTAAACCTGACGAGGATAAAATACTCCGGGAAGCAAGAAGAAACCCTAATGAGTTGGCTAATAACCCTAGAAGACTTGTCGGCTCAAGAAGATAATTTATATTAGGCTATTAGTCTCCAAGAGAAAAATTCGGCCAGAACTAATAATATATACTGAACAGATAGATACCCAGAATGAGAAGTCAGCCCAGGCAGTTAGCCAGAATTAGTATAAATACAAGAGGCCAGTTCTCATTTTGGCAGGCAGTCTCAGAATTGCAAAGCAACACTTGTGCGCACTGCAGTTGCCCAGTTTCTCCGCAGGCTTGGAAGACAACTGTCGTTGCAGCTGTTGTAGCTAGCAATTACACTTGGACTATCTCTTGGCTAGGGTTTGGAACATCTGATCAGCTCTTGTTTAAGCATTATCCTTGGGGAAAGGTGTGCTACCCTTTGTTTGGCTATCTAGCCTAGGGTTTCTTCTGGAGTGATTCTCTGTCAAGGTTAAGGTACTCGGAGGGTGGCTTCGGCCTATGGTTGAGTGACAATAGAGATATTGTCAATGGTAAAATGAGCACATCCATTATATTCTAACAGGTTATGAGCCCACACCTCCTTCATTCAGTCTAACCGCTAGAAGGAAACATAGCCGTAAGGATGTTAAGCTCGTTGAAGAACTGCCGCTAGGGTTTCTAGCAGGAGCAGTCACCAAAGCACTGCAGCTAGGGTTACTAGCAGGTGTAGTTGCAGAAACCCTAATCCTCTCGTTGAGACACCTTAAGTGAAGAGATTGACCTAATCTTTGAACAGATCAATGCGCCTTAGCCTAGCGCATCTTCTGGTACTCTCAGCAAGCCAAGACGTCAAGTTTGAGTTTGTGGTCGAATCTAGGGTTTGACCAAGTCAAAGCAGCCATGACTTATTTTATGAAGTTAGAGAACAAGTTAGATGGAGCTTCTAACTTCAGAGCGTGGAAGACAAGCATTGACCTCATCCTTGCCAAGAATAAAGTGTTGGATATCGTGAAAGGAAAGATCATGAAACCAAAGTTTGAAGAAGGAAAAGAGAAGGAACCRCAGAACATTGTAGCTATGGAGAAGTTCAAAGACGATGGCATCAATGCTATGAGTATCATAGTGGAATCTATAAAAGACCACTTGATACCCTACATCTCCCATCTTGACTCATCGAAGAAGATGTACGATGCCCTAACAAATCTCTTCTCGGTCAGAAACATTGGACAAGTTATGAGTCTGAAGAATGAGCTCCGTGACATGAAGATGAATGATGAGGACAACATTACATCATATTTTGTGAGGATCTCTCAGTTAAGAGATCAACTACAAGCTATTGAAGAGATCATTTCAGAGAAGGAATTGGTAAACATAGTACTCAATGGTCTTCCCAAGACATGGGATGCATTTCTCGCAAGCATGAACAGAAGGAAGGAGTATCCTACATTTGAAGAACTTTGGACTTGCTGTGCTCAAGAAGAATCAAGGATCAGTGCAAAAGAAAAACCCCAAAAGAAGTACGATGATCAAGCCTTCACAACAAGATTCAATAATTTCAGGAACAAAAGGAAATTTGGTTCAAGGAGGAAGCCAAATCAAGAGAAAGACATTTCAGAAGTACAATGCTTCAACTGTCGAAAGTATGGCCACTACAAGAGTCATTGTCCCGAGCTAAAGAAAAGGAAGGAGAAACATGAAGCATCAATTGCCGAAGAAAACGAACCTACAAGGAAGACTAAGCAGGATGAAAGATACTTCTTCTTCTAAAGGTAACAATACTCTTCTTATTTCTTGTACATATCTTGTTTGCATCGTCTCTGTACATATCTTGTATATCTATCTCTTGGAAGATAATGTGTTCCAAGAAGAACTATACCGATGGAAGAACAACAAGATAAGGATTGATATCATTGGATAATACATGAAAGACTAAAATACATCAAGCAAATCATGTGGAAACTATTGCAAGATAAGCCCAATAAATCATGAAGAGACTTAGAAGAAGCAAAGACAGAAATAAGTCAGCAATTAAGAGGAAATTGGAGAAAGACTTATGACGTTTTGTAGAAGACAACAAGACGGAAGTGTGGACTCTGTTAGACAGAGAGCCAATTATATATTGCAGAAGACAAAAGGATGCAAACAGAAGCGTGGACTCTTTTAGACGAAGGGAGCCGATTATATGCACTCATACATGAAGCAAGGATTAGGAGGTATCTAATTCTATGATCCATTGAAGATGATGAAGTATATATCCATGGTAGTAACCATGAAAGGCAATACGTGCTCAATTCAACCTCAAAAGAAGTCTTTTTCAAAGAGAAGCCTTAAAGTATCCCTGGTTGTCCATCAAGATCTGTGATCCTATGATGAAAGAAAGAAATGGAATCCTTAGGGCATGGAATCTATAAGAAACTCCATGGACCCAAAAGCTAAAGAAAAACATGAGGAAGAACATGAAGATTCCAAGAAAGAAGAGAAGCCTGAACAACCAGTCATTGTATCAAGAATCACAAGATTACCAGCCTAATATGAAAGCAATCAAGTAGAACTGAAAGTTGTGATGAAGAACAATGTACATAAGACTTATGAATGAAAGCATTGCAAGATCCAAAACTAGAGGTTCTCCCAGATGGAGGGAGAAGACTATGATTGCTCATTCTGGTGAACCAGACATACCTCTACATAAGTCATTATATCATCCATGGGTTGGAGTGCTACATCAAGATGAATGCAAAGATTGTTCTCCAAAGTAATTGAGCAAGAACATATGAAGAGCAACTTCAAGACTTTGAGGCATACCAGAAAGAGACCCTTGTATACAGATGAAAGTAGATAACTTGGTGGAGAACCTCCAATGCACAACAAAAGCGTGGTGAAGATTTTCTATAACAAAGATATTGTATCAAGATGATTACTCAGTAGATCAGATCTCATTATGACAGAAGAAGTGCCACATGGATATGTTCCAGTTTTCCAATAATGATATACTCTATTGATCAGAGCTACATGAAACCTTCAGAGAAAACCAGTGTTCCAGACCAAAGTACATTTGAAATCAAGCATTACATTATTCGTAATGAAGTCTAGAAAGGAGAAAGTGGTTCTCCAATACATATCTCCATAGATAAGCAGATAAGCAAACATTTTGGTAAAAGATGAAAGAGTTTGCGTACTCAAGATGGAGCTCATGGAGACGACTTCCTTATTAAAAAAGGAAGAGATGACTCCCAGGTTGGGAGGGAGCACTAAAAATATTATTGAAGACATTCATTGAAAAATAGTCCAGCTTGGACAGATTCTTTCTTGTTCGGAAAGTGGATTGAGATTTCTGACGGACAACGATTTCCCATTGTGGTTAACATGGGAAATGGTCTATATTGCTGATGTATCATAGACAACGACTTCCCATTGTGGTTAACATGGGGAGTGGTCTAGGGCAATCTCTCTTCTTGAGGGTTACTCAAGAAGACTGGCCCGCCTCGTCGGACAACAATTTCTCATTGTGGTTAACATGAGGAATGGTCCGTTTTGGAGGTTGATGCAAGACAATCTTTTCCTCTTGTGGTTAACAGAAGAAATGGTCCGGACAGTCATTCCTTAGGGTTTATACATTCTCTCTAGGTTGCACTTTGATTAGTGTAGGAAGAATGGCCCAGGGTGGGGAATGGTCCAAGTTCAGAAAACAAGACAATTATTCTTCTTTGCTTGAGAATAATAGTCCAGATATCTCATTGTTATACTCTAAGGGCATATATTCTTTCAGATCTCACAGATGTGAGTGAAAGATTGGCCCAGAAGATTCAGTTTATATCATAACATTGCTTTTATGCAGGTTGATATCAGATGATTGTTATGAAGACTATATGACAGTAGATGTATACTACTGTGATGGATGTGTTCCACTATTCGTGACTATATGTTGCTGATCAAGTACTTGTGTGTTACTTGGTGTGGTAGTGTACCACTGAATTGTAGTTATGTACTACTATGGATAGACACAGTTGTGTTCTGTTTTGTTTCGATTGCCTTGAAGACTATCGACAATATTGGATGGATAATCAAAGGACAGAGATTTCCCAGACGGAAAATGGTTCAGAACATTTACTCTTCTAGATTAGAAGAATGGCTCTTGTATCACTCTGTGGAGTGAGCATCATGTCTGATTACTTAGATAGAGTATGGTTTCAAGAGATGATGCAACTGATGACACTAATGATGATGATGGTGCTCATGATCTAGTCATGATCTAGTCTATACGACTATGTTGATGCTACCAGGTGAATGGTATGTTTTTGTGCTCAAGACCATTACCTGTAATACCTCCCTAGCTAGGAGGGAGTATTAATATTATGGTAGCTGCGAGAGGTATTTACCTCCACGTGTAAACCTGACAAGGATAGAATACTCCGGGAAGCAAGAAGAAACCCTAATGAGTTGGCTAATAACCTTAGAAGACTTGTCGGCTCAAGAAGATAATTTATATTAGGTTATTAGCCTTCAAGAGAAGAAGTCGGCCAGAAATAATAATATATACTGAACAGACAGATACCCAGAATGAGAAGTCAGCCCAGGCAGCTAGCCAAAATTAGTATAAATACAGAAGGCCAATTCTCATTCTGGCAGGCAGTCTCAGAATTGCAGAGCAACACTTGTGCGCACTGCAGTTGCCCAGTTTCTGCGCAGGTTTGGAGGACAGTTGTCGTTGCAGCTGCTGTAGCTAGCAGTTACACTTGGACTATCTCTTGGCTAGGGTTTGGAACATCTAATCAGCTCTTGTTGGTGCGCTATCCTTGGGGAAAGGTGCGCTACCCTTTGTTTGGCTATCTAGCCTAGGGTTTGCTTCCGAAGTGATTCTGTGTCAAGGTTAAGGTGCTCGGAGGGTGGCTTCGGCCTATGGTTGGGTGACAATAGAGATATTGTCAATGGTAAAACGAGCACATCCATTATATTCTAACAATAAGTGATACATAAGTGCGACACTTAGTAGAATGTGATACATAAGCGCGACACTTAGTAGTGTGGGAATTTGGTGTGTAACATTGTCCTTGCCCAAATGCAACCCAAGTCTCCATCAACCGTTACAAGGCAAGTGAGGTGTGGTCCCCCTTGGTGTTGCGCTTCACCATTGTGCGCCCAAGGTGCTCCTACCCACCCCCACATGTCTTTGTTCGCCCAACCAATCACATGCCCCATGTGTTCTCTTGCCCGACTCATCTCCAGGTCTTCCCAAGTAGTGTGTGCGCTCGATGGGTATCGCGAGAGACCTTACACAACCCCTTTCAAAGAGGCATCGACCCACAAGAGGTGAACATGCCATCATGAAGACTTGAATCATGGTGGGTACAATAACAACACCCCACTTTCACCAATTTAAACAAACATATAATGAAAATCCAAACCATAATAAAAACAATAATGTCATCTTACTTTCACTAATTTAACTAAAACACCAAAAAAAAAAAAATAATAAAAATAAATAACATACCAAACATTAAAACTATGTCCACCATTCAAAATAATCAATCAAATGCTTCAAAATAAGTTATTATCAATGTACTTTGAAAATTAATATATTTGTATACCATTGCATTTCAACATTATACATTTGATTTTGTTTACTAGTGCACGCTTTATTGGATCAAGTTTGTGAGGGAAGCAAGATTTGGAACCACCACCCAATGCATCAATCTTTCATATTGCGAATTTAAAAGAGGTCCTTGCCTTACACATTAATAAATTTACATGATTGGTTTGACATTGTGAGTTGAAAATTCAAACCATAGTAAAGACAATATTACCATCTTACTTTCACTCATTTAACTAAAACACCAAAAAATAATAATAATAAAAATAAATAACATACCAAACATTAAAACCATGTCAAGCATTCAAAATAATCAATCAAATAATACCTTCGTTTAGAATTGCTTCAAAATATTTTGTTATCAATATACTTTGAAAATTAATATATTGTATAGTATATACCATTGCTTTTCAACAATGTGCATTTGATTTTGTGTACTAGTGCACGCTTTATTGAATCAAGTTATTGTGTGAGAGAAGCAAGATTTGGAACCACGATGACCCAATGCATCAATATTTCATATTGTGAATTTAAAACAGGTCTTTGCCTTACACATGATTGGTTTGACATAGCGAGTTTAAAATAGGTCTATGCCTTACACATTAATAAATTTATATGATTGGTTTGACAATGATGTTTGTTTGTTGACATGATTGCACAATGTCTAACAGATTGGTAACAATTGGAGTAACCATAATGATATATAATGATATTTGAGTAGGTGATAGTGATTGTGTGAGTTAAATAACTTAAATGATAACTAACTTGGTAACAATTGGAGTAACACAATGATATATAATAATGTTTGATTAGGTAATAGTGATTGTGTGAATTGAATAAATTAAATGATAACCAACTTGGTAATCAATATTAGTTAGTTTTAGTTAATTTTGGAGATGTAAAAATAACATATTTAAATATTAGTTATTATAAGAGTGGTATTATTGTTGATATAAATGAAATTTAAGAGGTGGTAGGTGGAGAATCGTAACAGATCTAGTGGACATCAAGAAATAAATTTCGAATGAGGATTAGGAGAAGTAACATATGATTAAGTTGAAGTGCTTGTTCTTGACCAAGGATTTAAGCTCCTAGATTCAGGGCAAATTAGGAACTTGGTAGTCAATGGAGATTCTGCAATCATCGTAAGGTATGTGCACAACTTCTCCACTTTGTTGAATTGTAAGTTAGCAAGGCCGATCTCTAGAATCCAATCAGAGGTAAGGCACTTTGATTGGCTTGAGTTTTTCCATGTTTTAAGAGTTAGAAATCATCATGTTAGTAAGTTAGCTAATGGAGCCTCTCCAATGGAGGATGGAAAACTAAGGATAAAAGGGGGGGTAATTTCATCATTTATCCTTTAATGACAAACATGATATATAACCCAAAGTTTGTTATACATAAAATGCTCATTGCCAAGTGGCATCTTGAATTTAATATGGAAAGACAAGACTGAAGGCAGATTAACCTTTGGTATGTTCCCACACTTTGAACTTGATAGTGGAACAAAATCATGTTATCTTGTCTACCAACGATGGGTGTACATGTGATAATTCCGGAAGCAAGCTTGACTTCTTCATCCTCAGGTCTGCATTATGTCTTGAAGTGTGCAATGTGTTTCCCCTATACAAGCATTATGGGACAATGTCAGTGATCAAGGAAGGCTTACATTAGTGTTCACATCATTCTATAGGCAAGTCGATGACAATTGCTTGAGAAATTAAAGGTAGCCATCTATGTGTCTAAGGAATCAAAGGTCTGTGTCTGTGTTTGCAATTTTTTAGAGGTATCATATTGGGTTTGCAGGGGTTTAGAAGCACTCAATAATGTTTACAAGGACTCAATGGTAAACAAGGTGGATAGTTTGTGGTAGCCTAAAGAGAGTTGGAATTCCTCCAGTCGACACTCACGGAACTGGAAAGCCATAATCATCCTGGTCGACATTGCCCTATTTGTGAAATCATGGGCATTTGCCATGTCTTAAGGAGGCACGAGAGTCTTTTGTCTAACAATCAAACATCCATCTTAAATGCAAGCATGCAAATGTTTTCTTAGGAGGAAGCTCATAACCATGAGTATGCAGAAATTGTTGAATTGATAATACAACAAAAATGTCAGATAGAGAATTTAGACATAGAGTATAGAGTGCTTCAACAAATGATAACAAGTTAGGCTAAAAGCTCTCAATTAGTAGTTTTATTTCAAAAGATGTCAATTGGCTCAGTTCTAGATGAAGGACAAAAGGAAGAATTAATGCATCAATATCATGGGAAAATGGAAATGGAAGGGATAGAACAAGAAGCCAAGCCACCATAAAAGAACCAGAATGAAGCTCACAATGGCCATCTCTTTCCTCAATCTTAAGTTTTATTATGTATTATAATATACTTTTGAGATTAAGATCTTTTTTTTTAGAAGGAGCTGGAGATTTATAATATTTAAAGAGTTGCGCCAAAGGGAGAACAACAAGCAAAAATTACAAGGGTTGGCTCAATGTTGTGTGAGTCCATTTCTAAAGATCTACTTTCAAAAAGCATAATGAGATGCCTAAATTGTTTAACAATCCAACTGCTATAAACTTTTACAAACTATCCTAGTAGAAAAATACATGTAAAAAACTTTCATAATTCATTCTCATGGTTTGGTCTTTCTTGGAATTAAGCATGACCTGGGATGTGTTCTTCAATTTCCATAGAAGCAACTCGTCTTTCTACTTGAATTTCGTCAAAACTTCCAACTTGTGAATATGTTGTAGTTTGTTTGTTAGAACCTGAAATTATATTATGCAGAGTTGTTGTAGCTCGATTTTGATTACTAGCCTGCTTAATGGCATCCCGACGATGAAGAAGGGTTGTGACAGTCATTTCTAAGACCTCAATTTTCTTATTCTCTTCACCTTTAGCATTGATCCCATTGTTCTCTTATTTTAGAGATTGTATATATAGGCTTTGCTCCCTTTTTTCTTTACATATAGACTCATAGTTCAATAAGGTAGAAAAACGCTTGGATATGAGGTTCCCCTGGAGCGTATTGATTTTCATGTGAAACCTTTCAAACAAACACATAATAAACATAGTTTGGATGGGTTTACAGTTCCAAAATTATATATGAGATAGTTGGACGATTTTTAGTGAATAATACAGAGTTGCACTAGATTTGCAACACTTGGTCAACCAAGAGATACAAATTTCAGTGGAAGCAACGTTGGGAAAAGCCCGATGCTCAGAACTAAAGATTGGTAATCCCCTTGATAATAATTCCAGAACACATCACAATGATTTCCAAGTAAATAGAGGAATGAATTGGAGTCATAGTACCTGTATTTGAAGAGCTTCCCAAAGTTGTGATGATGGGCTGAGGGATGGACGTCTACTACCCAGGAGAACCAAAATTCTAAGTCATGATCTTGCCTTTCTGTGATAGAGTTGTTTAAGGAGATGATACGTCGATCGTCCAATTCATTGGTAGTCATCATAAATAATTATCGAATTGTTGGTTGTGGAGCCTGATTATCTTCCTGATTCAGAGGTCTTGGTTTAGCCGCATTTGGACCCTATTACTTGACGGGGGGGTCTCAGGGGGTTTGCCTCCCCACTTCTCTTGCCAAGGGGGTCTAGGGGGGGTGAGAAATTTTGGATCCCCCCCTTGGTGGGGGATATAGTCAATCTGGACCATTCATTATAAGGTCACATTTCTGACATAGAAGTTATGTTAGGGATTTTTCCCCTAGAAGGCAACCCTCTTTTATGTATGAGGGAATTGTATTGCGATTGGGTGAGTGAGTGAATATTGTATTCTGAGAGAGGAGACTGTGAGAGAAAGAAGAGGAAGTTACAACGTGTATGTTGTAGGTTGTGTCCCTTCTTTTGTTGGATAATAAAAAAAGGAAGGACCTGGAAATTTCTCTGGTGGATGTAGCCCACATTGGGTGAACCATGTATATCTACATCTCTATTGTATTGTGTAAATTTTGTGTTTTATTTCCACATTTGTTTTATGTTATTGCTTCGTGATCCTGTTTTTCTAACAGGAATGGGGAAGAGCCTTAAGATTCCATTTACTCTTAGAATGCCATTGCTAATACGTGTTCCCATCTTTGCCACATTATCAGATTCTTTGTCCATGTCACATTTTATATGATAGACCAATTGATTGTCAAACTTTTTGAGAGATTCAATAGATTGTAATAAGACTCATGAGAGAAAATTACCTCTCGCTTTAGGTCCCTTGATCAAGGCTTGGGTAATCATCATGGAATCCCCACATACAATAAGATTTTTAATACCTTCTGAGTGTGCTAATTGCAGGTCTGCATAGAGAGTCGGTGCCTCTGTCTCATTATTGGGTTTCAAACTGATTCCCCACAAAAAATTGATGGTATATTGACCTCCATATTTGCATATTACCCCCTGTGCTCTTGTTTCTCCCGAGTTGCTTCTGGATGCTCCATCAAAGGAAATAATGTTGTTACTCTATTTTGATATATGTTCCTTGAATTCTCTAGCTTTCATCCGTAGAACCCATTTGGGAGCGAATTTAGTGGAATTTTTAGAAGCGATTTGAATATTGTCCTGCTTAAAGAGATGCAACCAATTCCCTTCGCTATTATCCAAATGTTGATCTTTCCAAATCACCTGATTTCTCATGTATTTAGTTAGAAGTGCACAAGCCTTCGAGGTTGCAATTTTGGAGCTTTGGGTTTCATCATTAAATATTTGTTTGTTACGAGCAAGCCAAATGCTCCAACATATATATTTTGGGAGGGCGTCCCAATATCTCTCAAAGATTGTTTTTCCTTTGAAGTTCCCCTTATAATGTTTGCTCCATTGGTTAAAGAAGTTTGCACAGTTTGTGTCCAATAGAACGTTTGTATGTGTAGATTTTAACCTTGTACAATATTTACTGCAAACATATTTTCAGTAAAAGAACATAAAAGATACAATGGCAAATACAAACATTACATAGAGATTTTTCCCCTGGAAACCCAAACTGGGAAAACCAACATATTCTATTTTCATTCATGGTGATACATTGTTTACAATAAAATATACATATAGGAGCCAGCGACATCCAAAACCCTAACCCAATGACTTGGATTAATTAACAACCCTAATTCCTTAATTGGAAATAGAAAACCATCAGCAAAAACCATGTGCCGAAAAAACACCCAACAATGGACACGAAAATTGAGGTAACACAAAAAATGAGGCAAAAATGCGACACGTTTCTCGAGGCAATTTTTTTTTCTCGAGGGCACTGCTCCCGAACCCTCGCACGGGGGGATTTCGCCTCTTTTTAATTTTTTTGCAGTGAAAACTTTTTTATGAGCTAGAAGCCAACATAAAAGTTTATTTTGGGAATCCCATCACTATGCCAAACAATTTTCCATGTGTTAGATCGAGGGTGACAATTCGCTGGTTTTAGTAAGGAATACCCACATTTTACAATGTAATTCACATTCCCCCATCCACACATATCTTTCAATCTTTCATGGCAAGGGATACATCCTTGGAGGGAGGAGATCAACACTGAGAATAAGGGAGAAATATTGGGGGGGGGGGGACATTGATCCAACCAGACCATGATTCGTCAACAAACCAAGAGGACATATCTGAGAGAGTTGTGAGCCCCTAAGTCTCCAACCAATCACGTAGAGGGAGCATCATATCTAGTTGTTCAAGACGGTCGGATTCCATAATTTTGTCTCCCCAAGGTCTAATCTGTTTTCCATTTCCTGGCATTCAATTCAACTTTTTATTAATTATTGGTCTAGCTGCAAGAAGAAGTTTGAATGTTGGGGAGCCAACATTGGGTTTCAGAGGGTTATCCAAGCATCTTATCCATGTGCCGAGGAAGTATTTCTTCCACAAAGCATGTTTCCACCAAGCCATCTCTCGCTGACCAATCTCCACAAATTTTTTGCATCCATTGTTAAGTTCAAGAACTCTAGTTCCCTGAATCCCAACCCTCCTTGTTTTTTACTGTTTGTGACCTAGTTCCAATTTACAAGATGGAATTTTTTATGATTCGCCTTCCCACCCTACCAAAGGAAGGTCCTTATTTTCATAGAGATTTATTTTGTTATGCCTTTGGGAGCCAAGATTGCAGTGCATTGATACATAGGGAGAGCCAATAGAACATATTTTATAAGGATTAATCATTCTGCAGGGTTCAACCATTAAGAGCCCCATTGAGTAAGCTTCTTGCTGATTTTTTTCTAGAATTTCCTGCCAGATTTGTGTGTAAGAATATTTAAGGGAAATGGGTATGCCTAGATAGCGGAAGGAAGTCCAATTTTCAAAAAGCAAGAATTGGAAGACTTGAGCAATAGCTCGCATAACTAGAGAAGGAGTGTTCCATCCCTATATTTGACATTTTTTGTTGTTTATTGCCCCTCCGAAAGCATCGAGGAAGGAATCCAATATTCTTTTAAATCTAGTAGTTATAATGATTGAAGATCCTTCCAATAGCAAGGTATCGTTGCTCGAAGTGGGAGTGATTCATGTTTCTCACTCCTATGGTTATTTGCAAACCTGGAAGGTTCCCAAGATCTCTTTTTTTTTCAAGCTTTCTCCTCAAAGATTCAACCACTATGATAAATAAGAGAGGAGAAAGCGGACATCCTTGGTGGAGTCCTTTGTTGGCCTGAAAGAAACCTGTGGGTCTACCATTCACAAGTGGAGATATCCATGGATTACCAATGCATGCAGCCACCCATTGAATGAAATATGAGCTAAATCCAAACCTCTCCATCACCTGAAAAAGAAAGCTACGACGAACACGATCAAAAGTGTTAGCCATGCCAAGTTTAATAACCATATCTTTACCTTTGGATTGCATATTGGAATGAATGGCTTCCTGAACTAGCACAATGTTGTCTATTATTTGTCTTTCTTGCATAAATCCCCCTTGGTTGGGAGCGATGATCTTAGGGATGACTTTCTTTAACCGTGTAGCTATTATCTTAGTCAAAATTTTATAGGAGGAATTGCTTAAGGATACGGGCCTACAGCGGGTGAAGGAGGTTGGGTTGGATTCTTTGGGAATCGGGGCAAGAAAATAGGTGTTGGTATTACCCCCCGGGCATAAGGTTTGATGAGAGAAATGAAGCATGCACTTGAGGTCAATTTTTATTATATGCTAAAAGAAACGATAGAAGGATATGGTGAAACTATCTGGTTTAAGGGCCTTATCTGGATCTAGATTCCATATGGCTGAATGGATTTCATCTTATGAAATGGGCCTATTGAGGTTAGAATTCTGCATTGGTTATTTTAGTAGGGATATTCTAAAGCATGGTTTCAAAATTGGTTTGGTTGGCTTCTTCTCTCTAAGTGTAAAGGTCTTCGAAATGCGATTTAACAACATTTTTTATTTCAATGAAGTCAGTGACAATGGTTCCATCTTCCAAAGTGATTTTTGATACATTGTTATGTAGCTGCATGTATTTGGCTTGATTGTGAAAAAAAATTGTATTTTTATCTCCAACTTGAAGCCATAAACTACGGGAATTCAGTCGCCGTAACTCCTCTTCCTTTCTTAGAACATTATGATAACTACATTGAAGGTTGAGTTCCTATTTCTGAATTTGGGGAGTGATCTCTCTGTTCTCTATATTCTCTTGGAACTCTTCCAGTTTGTGCTTTATATTAATTTTTTCCATAGCTGGGGAAATAAAGAAGCTCTTGGCCCATTTCTTTAAGGCTTGTTTGACCATTGCTAACTTTTGTTCCCAAATGAAGACTGGGGTCCCCGAAATCCAAGTATTCCACGTGGCTTCAACCAACTCCACCACCTCTTGATGCTGCAACCATAGAGGGTTGAATCTGAAGGGTAGATGGCCAAAATTTGGGAGAGCTTGGATATAGAGGGAGAAAGGTTTGTGGTCATAAACGATGGAGAGAAAAATATAGGATTTAATGGAGAAATTGCGATGAAGGTGGTTGCTATGGACAAGAAAACTGTCTAAACAAGTCGCAATAAATCCTGGACTAGCCCTCATGTTAGTCCAAGTGAAGGTACCACGTCGAAGGGGAATATCTAACAAGTCCCAATTGGAGATAATCTCCTCCAGTTTAGCTCAGAAGGGGTCTCTACAAAAAATCCCCCCTTTCTTTTCAACATTGGTTCTCATTATATTTAGATCTCCAACTATTATTCCATTCTCTATTATTCATGTGCTCTTCAAGTTGGACAATGATCTCCAACACTCTGATTTTTCACTTGGAATGACTGGCATATATACATTTATTATTGTACGAATAGAGTTGCTCTGCATGTGAAAAAAATTAGTTAAAATCCAATGCTAAGAATTGATATGATGTTCAAGTCTTACCTCTTTCTCATTCTAAAGAGTACAGAGTCCTCTCGATGCTCCTCTAGTGTCTTCTGCAATAAGGTTACTTGACTTCCAAAGTTCCCTAACTTGGATATTTCTCTTGATTTCATCTTGGTCTCCTGAAGGAGGAGGATACTATGCCTTTTTGATTTTATCAGGTCTTTGACAACCAATGACTTTGGGGTGTTTCCTACCCCCTATAGTTCCTAAAGACCACAATCATTATTTCAAGGGATTTGAGTGGGAACTCCATTTTTTCATAGCATTTTCACTCTGGTGTTTTGAATGCATGGCTCCTCCTCCTATCATATTTGGAAGGGTTTTCTATGACCCTAGTAGAATATCTTTCTGAGCTTGTTCTTATTTGATTGCCTTTTAGGTTCGTCGTCTTGACTTCCGAGGTAAAGTTTCTTTTGAGGTTCGATCATCATGCCCCTCTTCGCCTAGAATCTCCGTCTCTGAGCTGTATTTCACATCCGAGAATGTGATTTCTGCATCTTTGAATGCATCTTGATCTTCTAGCCTTGGATCTATAGCATCAATGTTTGATTCCATCGAAATTTTAGAGATGATCACTGTATTCTTTTTGTGTTGTAGAGAGACATTGCTCGGTTTATGTTTGGACTGAGCGCTAATTTGGACAGAAGGTTGTTCAATAGATTTCATCCCAACTCCATGAATGATCTAAATTTCCTCTTCCACAATTTCTTCCAGTAATGATAAAGAGTCAAAATAGTTCGACAGGGAGATGGGCGCCTTTTGCTAAGGGTTTACATTCCATTTCGTGGGTGGTTTTATTTCAACGACAGAGGGATTTGCATTCTGTTTCATGGGTGATTTCATTTAAATTACCGAGGGTCCAAATCCCCATTGGAAGTGTTGACTACAGATTATGTCCTATTCCCATTGCTACCCATTTTGCATGAAACTTCCTGCCATTGTTCTTCACGTCCATTGCTTGGAGGAGTCGTTTCAACCTTTTTTCAATTTCTTACAAAGTGCCCATACTCATGACAAAGCTTGCACTTAAAAGGTAATTGTTTGTAATCCAACTGTTGGACGTGTTGTTGATACTAAGAGGGGGGTGAATTAGTATCAAGTACAATTTAAAACCTTTTTCAACTTATAATTAAACCATTCAATTATATCCAATGAGAAATGAACAATGGTATAAGAGTTACACCAATACACCACAATACACCATGCACAATATATAAGAAATAATCAATAGTTTTTGTT
>JASDQU010105291.1:54231-98303 GCA_032191745.1 Picea mariana
TGAGGATCCACGTGACGTGCCACATACCACCGGAAAGAGCATGATGTATACTATCCATCCATGGGTGTTGTATCTACATGTGCATTTTCCTTCATGTCCAAGTAACTTCATCAATCTTGTGGTCCAAAACCCATGACTAGGGTTGACATCAATGACAACAACCAATCTTCCAACACGTGTTTCCAGTTATCCAAGGATATTATCACTGCTTGAGGTATTCCTTTCTCCAGATTGACTTCAACGCAAATTCTGGCGCAAGAGAAGAGGTTTTCCTTTGGTTCTACCCTATCGATGTATCGACCAATAGAGTTACCAATACATTTAAGGGCATCATCTCTCCAACAATGTAGAGGAAGGTGAGGGAGCCTCACCCAAACCAGAACTATAGAGGGAACATCGTTTTCTAGACTGAAGTCCAAGGTCCATTTATTTAGATACATGCCTCTCACTCCAAGGGAATACGGGCCGTTGCGGAATATTAAGTCTCTATCTTCCTTATGCTCAAAGAGAAATGTGTAAAATCCTTTATCGAAAAAGTAATGGTTCAACGAGCCTCTGATAAGAGGTTTCTAGTTTTTTTCCAGCCAAAAAGACATTGTCTTTGGAGATGGCCAAATACTTGTAAATTGAATGATTAGTCCCTTATTTGCCAGAGCCAAAGCTTTCTTTCTTGATGTGGAGGGAAGAATGACAATCTTGGGGATTTCGTTCAATTTTTTAACAAATTTTGATTGCTGCACTTTGGAGGTTTTGATAGACACTGCAACCAATGCATTAAAGGCCCGAGCTTCTTCATCAAGAGGGGGTGCATGCCCCCTTCCATCATTGTCCATCATTCGAACGATCAATCTAGGGTTTTGGAGGAGTTTTAGAGCGGATACCGTAGCAAGATTGTTAGTGGGAGTGGATGTTCTGAACATGGGCTTTTAGGATCATTTTATAGGGTTTATACTAATCAGTTTTTTTTGGCATTCCTCTGCAATGGAAAAAACAATATATAAAACAATAAGCTTAGTGATTTTTGGATGCTTTTTTGGACAATTGGCCTATGAGCAACCTTTCTTTTTTGTATTATCATGCTGACTGGTGAGGCTGCAACACTTATTTAATACAAAAATTAATCGTTTTAGTAAAAAAAACACAACTTACACTTTGCATTATAAATTGATGTTATGGTTTTCAAGTAAGACCATAAATTGCTTCTACTTAGTTAAAAGTTTGTCTTCTTTGAACATAAAGAAACAAGTTAACAACCCAAGACTCAGAGGCATCTTGTAGAAGTGGAAGTTTGCCTACTTACTGAACATTGGTGAACTATTACACGTGGCTCAATTTTATTTCTACTCAATGATACACTTGCATAGATCTAAGGATGCTACTAAGCCAATAATGCATATGCTTATTGCTTCTACAAAATTTTCATCACAACCATGATTTGCATAGCAACACGAGAACACTCCAAGCCATGTCATGAACACAAGTTTCATTTTTGGTAGGTTTGCTGGATCCACGCATCCTAGAAAGATGCACATTGTATCTATCTGCCCTTCAATGGCTACTATACCACAATTGGGTCCATAAAGTAAATACATGAGACCTTTGGAAAAAATTAAGTAAACACATGAGCGACCGACCAAGTAAATCGGAGGCAACCCAATGTGAGAGGTTCAAGTTTTAATGGACAAATTTTTCGTCATGATGGAAAAGTGAATTCCATAGTGTTAATTGAAATAATTGGCAACATTTAACAAATTTCCACCCCCACAACGAAATTGCATCATGTTTACGTTAGAGCTTAGAGGCATAACTTTTATTTTGAAACATTCTGCATTTGCTTATTTATGGTAAATTTTCTTTCTCATGGTTGGAAGGAGTTCTTACATTTGTCCCTCACACGAAAATCCTCTAAATTATAGAGATAATTGATTATGATTGATTCATTCAATTATTCTTCCAAGTAAAGGCAGGGCGTGCTGCTACTCTGTAGCTCCTATGTGGCATGCATTATAGAAGATAAAGGTGAGATCATGCACTGTAAAAAGCTGATTTAAGTTTTTAACTTTTACTTTTCAAGACTTCTGAGGTCATCCTAAGGTGGTGCCAAAAGCATAAGGCAAGTTGAAAAATAATAATAACTACTTTATGCATTATTAAGAAAATACACAATAATGCATTTTAGTTGAAGAAATTAAGAGTATTGAGAAATATTCCAAAGAAGCATTTAAGTTTGTAATAAAATTGGAAGAAGTTCAAAAGTGGTCTAAGGAATTCTAAAAGAAATGCTATGTAAGATTTTGAATTTTCAAAATATGTTAGTATTGTTGTTCTTAATGAAGTAAGTTAATAAGTGGATAATTTTTTTATTTTTTTTCACTTTTTATTTAAAATGAACATTTTTTTCCAAATTTATTGGTAATTTTGATGGAAGCCATAGTTTCTCCTCTAAATGATGAGAACTTTGAATCTCGATTATGGAACTTTGTATTTGGATGTTATGACACATTTTAAGATGATCTAGATGGTCAAAATTTTGAAAAAATGAATAGTCCACAATGGAACTTTATCTCATAACTTGAAAAAAATGAGAAGGCTGGAAAAAAAATGGACAAGTTTGGAAAATTTGAGATTGTCCACTTGATAACTCACTTTATTCTTAAAAGCTAAAGTTCTCGATACATGTGCCACAACCATTTCTTTTAACAATTTAATAGTTTATATATTTAAATTATTGTTGTGTATGAAACCTGTTAAACTATGATAATTTATATTTCCAAGGCTTTATGCCTATGGGGGTTTGAACTTACATCCTTAATGTGGTGACGTGGGGTTAACAATTATTTTTTGACGAATACTTCTTAAAAGATTAAAGTATCCCTTTTAATGTCCACTTAAACTAATTTGTCATGTCTGACACGTGTTAAACCCCTTTTATCACCGATGAAAACCAACTTTAGGAGGTAAAACACCTTCCTTGTGCACACAAAGGTTCTACACATGTTGGGGTTTCAACCTGCATCATTGATGTGATGACGCCGAGTCTGACATTTACTTTTTGAAACATACTTATTGAAACTTGGATACAATATCATATTAACATCCCACTTAAACCAATATGGCTTGTCCAACATGTGTTAAACTCCTTTGATGATGGAGGGAAACGAACTTCAAGAGGTAAAACGCCTCCCCTCTCTCTCTCACACACAGGCCTCTACACCCACTAGAGTTTGAACTCGGGTTATTTGCATAGTGGCTCTTAATCTCATTTTACTAAGTCACAACTTACAAAAAATGCAGAAAAAATACAAATACAAAGAGAAACTCAATGACCTCACTGCTACCAAATCATAAGTAGGTTAAACCGAGCCTTGACAAATTATTCCTTCTCATATTTTTGTAGCAAATTACTCTTTGTCCTAATTTCAACAGACAACTCATCAAAAATAATTTTCTTAAATGAATAAAAAAAAACCAAGCACACCCTCTAAAACACATTTACAATGAACACACCAAAAAACATATAAAGTTGTAGTCCTGACACATTACCATAGAGAAAGGCAATGGCTCAAAACTAATGTCCTACAATTTCCAAGAAGATCGAATCTCCAGTTGATGAACCCTATATGAGTAAATTGAGTTGGTCACAGACACAATTTCAACACGACTTTGCACAAGGGTACTACCAAAATAAATGCTTAATTGTCTTTGGCCTTCTACACTGTGGACATATGTCATTTGTAAATTTATCTTGGACAAATTTGAACATGGTGGACAAGCCTTCATAAATCATCACCCATGCAAATGTTTTCAACTAATAGGAAACCCTATAAGACCAAACACTACTCTATATAAAGTCGCGGTCTGACACATTGTCATAGAGCAATGTAATGGCTCAAAACTAATGTCCTACAATTTCCAATAAGAGAAACTCTCCAATTGATGAACCCTATAGGAGTAAATTGAATTTGTCATGGATGCAATTCCAACACAATTTAGCAAAAGGGTACTCCCAAAATAGATGCTTAATTGTCTTAGGCCTCCTACACTACAGGAACATGTCATATGTAAATTCAACTTTGGAAAATTTGGACTTGGTGGGCAAGCCTTGATAAATCATTAGCCATGCAAATGTTTTCAACTAATAGGAGACCCTATAAGACCAAACACTGCTCAATCTAGTGATTTGTTTAAACTCATCGTCCAAGCTACCCCATTATCTCTTCAAAAGAGAAGCCAAAGGCATACACCCATGCATAACTTGGTAGAGCTTTTCGTTGTTGAACTAAAAAATATAATTGTTGTTGAACTAAAAAATATCAATTGTAATTTATAAAAAATTATATATGTTTCATGTGCTTGAACCTATGAAGATCTACTCCCTCTTGTTCAAGCCTATCACCATTTCAAGAGTCATGGTAGGAGGTCGTCATCAAGATGGAGGACCATTTCTCTAAAATAACTCTAATTGCAATATCTTTATGTTTCTTATTAACAACATTAATATGAAAACCTCCCTTGAATTACTTCGACATTCTCATTCCCCCATTTAGGGGTATACTAATTTAATAAAATATATCTTTTAAAATTGATGTATTTCTCATTATTATTATTGAAAGTTAAATATTATCTAGCTATAAAATAAATGGAATAGCAAATTAAGTGGGTTTAATTATGTAGAAAATTTTCAATAATTTAGTGGGTTAATTATTATTTGAATTAGAACACTATTGGAATAATTGACCTTTTAAAAAGATTTTATCATTCAATTCAAAATCTCAAAAATAAATTATACAATTTCATATTTTCACTCTTTTTCATATTTTTTTTTAGTAATAAATGTAAGATGATTATTTGAATAAATATAATTTTTTTTAACATCCTTTATTGTAATAAATACCAGTGTGGAACCATCTTAACTTTGGATCTATCATGTGTCGTTTGAGGGACTTACCTACATTCGTTATATATATATATATATATATATATATATATATATATGCCATGTGTCAACTCCATATTGAACATGGAAGGATTGACACATCTCCCTTGAGCAACACACCGTTAAAATGTTTTAATTGTATGCAATTTTTTATATTAAATGCCACATGTCAAATCCATGTTAAACACAAAAGGAATTACATGTCTCCCTCATGCTGGGATGTAGAATGCACTTATTGGCGAAATAATTTTTTTTTACTTTCAATTACTTTATATAAAAATATTTTACTTGAAGTGGACATTTGGTCGACATTGAAATATTTTTTTAATGTCAGTCTATGTTGAGCATAGAAGAAATTACACATGCACTTATGGACTCAATAAAATGAATTATTCAAATTTATAAAAAAATGGTTATTAATCAATTATTCTCATAAAAGAGATCATAATAACAACTTAAAATATTAAACACTTGTTATTCTCCCCACCTTAATTCAATTCCCTTAAGTGACATGTTAAACTTTATAATGAATATATTGTTGTAATGACTTCAAATCATGTTATTGACCGACATTATGCTCTGAAAATTAGTTTACCTTGAATACTATTTTCAAAATAAAAAAAATACTTAAAAAAAACTCAAAAATATTCCTTAAACTTTATAACCAAAAAATATTAAACACAATGTAAAAAATTAAAAATAAATAAAATTTATGCATGTAACAATACTATCTATAACCTCACACAAAATATATAGAACAAAGAAGATATAACCTTACACAAAATATATAGAGCAAAGAAGATAACATTGAATAAAGATGACAAAACGAGGGAAACAAAACCAATGTAAAAATGATGATGTATTGATCTTTTAGTGACTGGGACATATTCGTGTTGCACAATTATATAATGATGATTGGTTGATGAATTTGTTTATGTATGTTTACTTTTGATTATGATTTATTTATGATATAATAATAAGTTAATTATGATTTATTTATAATATAATAATAAATTCAAAATGGGTAGCCATGTTCTTTATGATAATATAATTCATCTTTATAATTTTTTTTATATGTCAAAATTATGTTAGTAAAATAAATGTAAAATTTGTGTTGAGGTGAGGATGTTTTTAATAATAGTTTATAGTGTGTTATTGCCATTTTTCATGGATGAAACCAAATACAAGTTGTGATTGGCTTTGATAAAATAAATATGCCTCAATCACATGTTTGTCTACAAACGTCATTATATTATGAAGTTGGAATCATAAGGAGTTCTATCATCCATCACATCTTAAAAAAAAAAGTCATAAAAATGATCATATTTGTAGACAAAGGTCATTATATTATAGAGTTGGAATCGTAAGGAGTTTAATTATTCATTTCATCTTAAAAAATGGAGATTAGAATGTTCATAGTAACTATTGCACTGTTACGGTTGGTTGTACCTTGACTAAGATAGTTATCCTTAGACATTCACATTTCTAGATGGTTAAAGACAAAAAGGTCAATGGTTAAAAGGACATGGAGAATTCGAGAGGAACCATCATCCTATGGTTATATTTTTACTTTGACTTTTGTCATTGAGGAGGCTAAGGTAAAGAAGTATAAAATATATTGATGCTTTGTGGACTTTTGCAAGGCATTGAACACAATTCTTCAGTCTTTTGGTGGTCTCACTTGTCATGACATTTTATGAGACTATGCTTTGCAAAATATAGACGAGAATTAGTGAAACAAAGGAGGTCTAGAGCATTATGAGAGTTAAACAAGGATGTCCACTCTCTATTATACTTTTTGGACTCTACATTATTGAGTTAGCGGAAATTACATTAGAGTCATTGGGTACCTCAAATGGTTGCTTGCCTTAAACCTTATCATCCATGTTGAAGGACACATATAGATATGAAAATACTAGCTCAACCCTTTCACCTATGTAAGTAAGAATCACATTACTAGCCTCCTTTTTATGGATGTTAAAGGCTATGACTTTTGTTTTCCCAAGATGAAACGTGCAATTGATGAGTGCCACATGACAAGTTTGGATGTCCAGTTGTCTCTTGAGGCCCCTCACTAAGTGGGACAAGTTGGGATGACGAGTTGTCTCATGAGGCCCCTCAATAGACCAAGATTTAGCTTGGCTCCAATAACAAAGGTTAGATTGAGTAGGGGATATGTAGCTCTTGCCACTCCTAAAAATCAATGTTTTTAGTTTTAGTTTCAAGACATTTGATCTAAGATTTGACTCTTTCACTCATTGGTCACACCTACCCTCTTGTATAGGTGTGAGGTTTTGAGATTATACCTTTGGGTAGACTAAAACATGATAGAGAGTGTTTGTCACAATGTTATCCAAACTTCTTCATGCCAAGATATTAGTGCCTCATGATATCATTCTTGCAAAATTTAGCACAACCCCACTCATTACCTCAGTGATCTTTCATGTGGTGACAATGATACACAATCTCAGACAAATGTATAACTCACATAATGATCTTTTAATATATCCATATCTTGCTCTCAAATCCTCTATGGAGTAAGCATAACTTGGGATTGATTCAAGTTGGTATGTAAGAGCCTCTTCCTTGCTTCACCTCATTGACTTGGATATTGATAGATCATCCCCACATAGATTTTCAATGAATGTTCCTAATATCTCCAAGGATATTTGTTCTGATATTTACATACCTTCAACCCACACGGTCCAATCCTAGAGAGTAGATTTCTTTGAAACTTTAGCATTGATCAAACTTGCATTTCTAGTGTAGTGTTGGGCTCATTTACTCCCTAGGGTACACCAAAATCTCATTACCTTGCAACCTATGGGTCACTCTCACCCAACTTAGAGTTTTAACCCACTAGCTTCAAATTGAGATAGATCACCACATTCCTCAGGAGCATTGTATTTTCTATATTTGGTCCTTAGAGGTTGAAACTAAGCACCACTTTATATTCCAATATTCTCCCTACTATGAGATCAAAGGATGTTTCTTTTGTTTCTTTGGAGTTTCACTTAGTTCTCTTTTGATCCAGATTTTATGAGCATAATGAAATGACTACAGATTATTAACATGTGCTTAACACAAAATAATAGAGATACAATAAAACCGGTTTTCCATTCAATAAGGAAATAAGCTGAAACTATAAAATGCAGCGGAAAACAAGCTTCCTGGAATGGTGGCGACTTATCTCTGAGAAGAGATGCGACGGTTGTGCTCATTCGCAAGAAGATGGTCACAATGAGGCTCTGAAGGCCTTTTTTACAATAAATAGGAATGTCAAAAACCCTAGACACCCAAAAACCTAACCCCAGAAGATGAAGTGCCAAAAGTCACGTGGGCCCTGTTTGGGTAAGTCAATACATCAACTTCCCGGGGTCGTACTGACTTGAGTTGATCAAGGAGGTCGTCGATTCGGGGAATCATGTATCGGTTTATGACTGTGATTTTATTCAGAGCCCGATAATCAATGCAGAGTCGCCAGGTTCCATCTTTCTTCTGTACCAACACAATTGGGCTCCCACAAGGTGATGAGCTGGGACGGATGTGCCCCTTGTGGAGCAGTTCTTGGATCTGTCGCTTGATCTCCTCCTTATCTAACAGAGAGTGACGATATACTGGCCCATTGGGCAGCGATGCGCCGGGGGTCAGATTGATGGGATGCTTGACCTGATAGTGCAGAGGTACCCCAATAGGTGAGGAGAAGATATCCGAGTATTCTTCCACAACCTTATCTACTTGCTTCTGCTGTGTGGAGAGGTCGGCCGCAGAGACCCTAGATGTGGTTGTGATATTTCGCTCATTCTGAGAGCGAATCATGAAAAAGACAAACCTGCCCATTTGAGAGATGACCTTCCTGCATTTCTTAGCAGAGATCAAGGAAATAGCACTGGGTGGGACTGCCTCGGGTATCCTGTACAATTTCCTGTTCAAAGTAATAATAACACTACGAGGCCTAGACTCATATACAACATGACGTTTCCATAAATAAGGTTGGCCCAAAAGAACATCACAAACTTCGAGAGGAGCAACATCACACAATACCTCGTCTTTGAAGGGCTTGATGCCGTACGACAGTCGACACTATTGGCTGACGTGGAGATTGCTTCCTTGGTGGAGCCATCCAATGGTGTAGGGTTGTGGGTGCAGCGTTGTCGGCAGGTCCAACCGCTTGACGAAATTTGTTTAGATGAGGTTCTTCTGGCTACCGCTATCAACGATGAAGTGCAGTGGGGTTCTTTTTACCCACATCTGTGAATGAAAGAGGCGCTCTCCTTCTTCTGGCTTGTCTGGTTCACCAGGATGGAGCTTGGTGGTACCAACAGTGGCACTGGGTTCCACGTCAATGATCCATCTTCCCCTTTCTGGTTTTGACTTAGAGTCAGAACCGACATCTGATTCAGAGACTTTCACTTCGGCCACCAACGACTGCTTTGCACAACAGTCAACAATGTTATGCCAAGGGCTCTTATGGAATTCGCACCACTTCCTGATATCTTTCTTTGTCTTTCCGGTGTCCTTCTTTGCTTGCGGCTTGGACTGGTTTTCCTGATACTGTCCATCTTTTATCTGTCCTTTGTTCTGTGGGTTGGGGCCACCCTTTCCTGGCTTCTGTTGTGAGGGGTTCCCAGGCCCAAATTGCCCGTCTTTTGTTTGAGCTTCTGCTCGATTTTGACGACATATCAGTAGGCTGTGCCCAAGGATGAGATGTCCAGAAATTCCATTTTGGTCTGGATGTATCTATGCAGAGCACCACGATTCTTGAGCACCAGATGTCGCTCTGAATCTTTGATACCTAGCTTGGTGCGCAAGGTATGGAAGATATTTGTGAAATCTGACACTGCTTGGTCTCTTTCTTTTCGCAGTGTGGTCCATTTGGTATACAAGTCATCATAACTTCCAACAGGGTAGTATTGTTCCTTAATAAAATCCTTGAAGGATTCCTAGGTGGTCGTGACTATAAATAATGAGGGTTCCTCTATTTCCTTTTCTCACAGAAAGTTTCCCATGAATCTTTGACATGGGGAACGACTTTGAGGAGCGCAAAAGTAATCTTTTCTCTATTTAAAAAGTTATGGACAGAAAGATACCCTTCTAGTAGATTCAACCACTTGTCTACAACATTTGCGTCTATCTGACCTTCAAATATAGGAATATTGAAGTTTATTTGTACCTTGAAGGGGGTGGCGCCTTCGCTCGAAGAAGATGCATCGCCTGTTGGTAGCCACCGAAGGATTTGCACGAAACTATCCAACATCTCGTTCCTTTGTTGCACGAGGGATTCCTCAAGAAACATTTTGAAAGGATATTTCGTCCTGTCATCTTTCTTTTCTCCTGCCATGAGAGGTCACTTGGGCGTGCGAGAGCTTTTGTACTCAAGAGAAAGAAGCTCGAGATTGAACTCTTTGTACTCCGACCTCGTTGGGGACATGCATTAAGACGACAAGGAGCAGACCGCTCTGATTCCACTTATCCAAATTTTATGAGCAGAACGAAATGACTACAGATTATTAACAGGTGCTTAACACAAAATAACAAAGATACAGTAAAATTGGTTTTCTATTCAATAAGGAAATAAGCTAAAACTGTAAAATGTAGCGGAAAACAAGCTTGCTGGAATGGTGGCGACTTATCTCTGAGAAGAGATGTGATGGTTGCACTCATTCGCAAGAAGATGGTTACAATGAGGCTCTGAAGGCCTTTTTTACAATAAACAGGAATGTCAAAAACCCTATACATCCAAAAACCTAACCCTAGGATATGAAGCGCCAAAAGTCATGTGGGCCCCGTTTGGGTAAGTCAGTACATCAACTTCCCGGGGTCGTAACTTTTGCATATGATCTCCGTTTGACGCGCTCAATACCTCGTTAGAAAGATCTATCCGAGGAATACAACTTTTGTGAGAGAAACATCTAATGAACTTCCATGTTAATCCCCATTTTCCGAAAAAAGGTCGTTTAGGGCCTCAAAATGACCCCGGAAGTTTCAGGACTCAAAAAATTGCTAAAAATAGTAAATTACCAAAATTGCCAGAAAACTGTTTTGAGCCAGTTGGAAAAGGTGGGTGGCCACCGATATCCACTTGGATCATCTTTAGACACTCATGTTTAATGAGGACCAATGATGCTTATCCCTCTTTGTGTTCATTACCTCTTACTTCCATCCCACTTACTGTAGGAAGAAGAGGCTTTATGGCTAGCATACAAGCTCACATGATAGACCTACAAGGTGTCATAGATCTAATGACTACCATGGTGTCATGCCCATCATGTGTTTCTTTATATCCTTGATTGTTATAAGTACTTCTCTAGAGCGACATGTCTTCGTTGGGGAACCTCCTTTTTTTTTTAGCTTCATCATTGTTCTTCGTCTCATTGGACTAGCACCTCCTAGTGATTTCATTCTTCTTTATTCCTCTTTTAGGTTTCTTTCCACTGGAATGTGATTTTTTCTTCACCTCATTGTGTTTACGTTATGTATCTCTTTTAGTTCCATGGGCTAACCTTGTCCTTTAGTGAGCATTAATATCTAAATTAAATTAAATTAAATTATACAATATATCTTCCCCATGTATATAAGATTAATCTACCTAAAATAAAAATAAATAAATATTTGTTATCAATGTTACATCTCCCTCTTCATTTAATTCATTGATATATATTTTGTAGGGTGAGGAGTAAAAGGGCTTAATGAAAGGGTTTTGCTTACCATGACCATCAACTTTAGTTTTTGTTAATGAAATCTTGGGAAATGTAAAATTGAGTTATGACCTTGCTCAATGGGGATGCCTATTGGTATTTGTAAAGTGGGGGAAGGAAATCAAGTGTCTTTAGATAAGATTTGTTTTAAAGTTTATCACAATTTATAATTGCAAAATTTGGCCTTATTATTAAAAGTTTTTTTTCAAAGTTTATTGTACACAAAACACTTAGAGAAAAATTATGTGAAAAATTGAATTCGGCAAGGCATTATTCTAAATATTCAAAATAATCACACTTGTGATAGAAGTAATTAGAAAAAATAAGTTTATGTGGTGAAAAATATTTTAGTCCCAAACATGGGCATTAACTCAAACTTGTTTTATTTTTCAATAGAGCAATAATCCCATGAGTAGAACTATCTCAATGGATACAGGTTAGACATGAAGACTTACAATTAAGTATGATATCTTCCACTAGAAGGATGCTAGGTTAATTTTAACTTTAATGGGGAATCTAAGGCAACATGTCCTAACAAGGGTAGGGGTCTCTTTACAAATAATACTGGCCACATTATAGCAGTGAATTTCGAATTATTGGAAAGAAGGTCAAATAACTTAGATGAACTCAAGGCCCTAATTATGGTTGTAACAAAAGCCACGAGGTTGGGTTTTAAGAAGATTATCTATGAAAGGGATTTCAAGATTGTGATTGATTATTTTAGTGGTAAGATTCATATTTCCTAATTGGAGATGATCAACAAAATCCAATGAATAAGCTAAGTCATGTATTGGGGATGCATGCTTGAACGTTTAAGAACACCTATCAACCAAATTATGGATAGGTTAGTAAATCACAACATTGTCTCTCAAACATCTCAATCCCTTCCACTTGTGGACCTACCATGGAGGAAGATGGGGATACAATATCATTTTTGTCTAAGAATATAGGACAAGGGTTTCCCCCTCCCCACTGTAGTTCATCATAACTAAAATTAATGAGGATAAGTGAAACATTGATGAGGCATAAACGTGATCCTCCTTTGATGGGAAAACATTGGACGATACTTCCATGCATTGAAGGATATCCACCACCTTGGTTGTGATTGATGCAAAGTAATTACTTACAAGCCTCTTAAGGATGGAGTAGGGGGGTCTTCACAACATTCTTTCCTTGTTATTTTCAAATTTCCATCTATGTAAAGTTTCATTAATCTACAACATACAAATTTTCTTATGACAATACAACATAAAAAGTTTGAGAGGTCAATCCAAAGCATCTGCAAATAAAGGGAAGGGTATATTTTGAATTGCTTTCACCTGTGAATGGTTTGAAAATTTTCTGGCTCAACAAGACATGCCTATGAATAACTAGGAAATGAGCTCCTCCAATTCAAAAAAGCTAAAGTGAAGTAAGGTATCCAATGATAAAATATTACACTTTAATTGGTTTTAGAAAATGATTAAAGAACAAATACAAACACAATGTTTGTCAACTTACCCTTTTCAAGGAAAAGGCTATATATAATCTCTCAATGTTTGTCAAATTAACCTTTGCAAGGAAAAGGCTATAGAGAATCTCTCCTTCACTACATCTAGCCTAGTTTATGAGAAGGAGAAAAGAAACACTCAAGATAAAATTTCACAATTTCCTATAAATCATCATAGTTGAAATTTTCAAATCTTAACCAACCTTCGTATATGTGAAAGAGGAAATACCTCCATCAGTAAGGAGGAAGAAGCATTCAAGAAGAAAATTTACAATTCCCTATACAAAATTTTCAAATCTTGGCATTGATCCACTTATAATTTGAAGGACATGGGGGTGAGCTTTGATCCACTTATGTGTGCATGGGTCACGATACCATTTAATATGATATCTCTTGATGCAACCACACATTTGACCACTACCTCAAGGTGCCCCCGTGGCTTTAGGCTAGGCCCTCATGGGAATTGAACCTTGTCCAATGGTGAAAAACTCCTCGCTTTTCACCATTGGATCCAAATCCTTTGGGAAAATGCTCTGACATCTTGGTATAGCCATACAATGTGTAATCTTAAATGCTCTTACATCTTAGTATAGCCACATAATGTCATATGAGCAAGATAGTGGCAATGGCAGGTCGCTGCATCGTTTCCATAGAATTAAAGATTTGCTTGACCCGTGGCATCTAAGACCAAGATGGTGAATTAAAGCTTTGATTGACCTATGAAATCCAAGACCAACATGGTGGTTGTTTCTACTAGTTTCACCTAGTATGGTTTGTGTTTCTATGGCTGTGAGGGCCATAAACCTAAAACAAATCCTTTTCGCAAAAATGGTCTATTAAAATCTCCCCATTGAGTCCAATGCTCAAGATTTTCTTGGGTACACGAGAAACAATCTGCTTCACTATGGCCAACACATTTTCCTCCAAATTCTTTAAATCCACATCTTGAAATAACAATTTCAGGTATGTGGATAGCATAAGCTTAAAAATATCAATGGCCTCGATAGATTTTCTATTGAGATCTAGACAATTCACGTCCTGATTATGTTGCTTGGGACTATGTACATGGTTGGTGACTGGATTTGCCAGGTAAAGAAGCTCATAAGTTGAATAAGTCATGGTTATTTTAGTGCCTTTCATTCCATAATCCAAGGTAGAAGTAGTCCCATCACTTATATTCAAAGGCAAGCCTCCATTGTAGTAATCATTCATGAGCTCAGAGAATCGTGTGAAGATTATCCATCAAGACACCAATAGGCCTCTCTTCCTTCTAGCAGGAAACCCCCCCCCCCTTTTACTACACCAGGGTTCAAAATGTAAGCAGATCGATTAACCGTCTAAAAGTCAATTAATTCTCTATACTACCCCAAACATACCAAAAATCACATGAAGAAAGCAAGGAAAAAGGAGATCGGGTAACCATACCTCCAATCCCATGTCTGGTGATGACCTCATCACGCTTGGGTAGCTAGAGAGGTAATGGGGGGGCCCATAGGGCCCATAGTGATAATAATGGAGGCCATTCAATGTAAGGTGGACTAGGTCCACTATATTGTTAAATAAGGCCCACTATGGTAGTTAGATATAATAAATTGGTAGTTAGATATAATAAATGTAAGAGGACTTCTTAGAAGGTTCTACTTCTAGAAGATTCCTCCTCTAGAATGTTCTTAGGTGATAGTAGCACTATATAAAGGAGTTCAAGCAATGTAATGGGACATGAAAAGAATTATTGTATTTGGAGCGGTAGCTCAATAGGAGGATGCCCCCTTGAAGAGGCAAGTGAACATGAGAGGATCCCTTCCATAATAGGATCCATTGTATGGTGTTGCCCTACCTCAAGGGTTTGGTAATAATAAAGTGTGGTTTCTTATATCTTGCTTTGTGGATCTATTGTGTATTTAGTATTTGTGGTGATTATATTTGTAGATCTATTCAGGTTCTTAACAAGTGGTATCAGAGCACTTTCCCTGGCACTTTCCTTCCAGATTCTGCTACGACCCTTTTCCACTATGTGGATGGATCTTCTTATTTGGATCCACATGACAGGTGTCAGTATTTGGAGCATCATTTTGAGTTGGTTATTGGGTTCCAAAATATTCCATGAGGAGTTCACATGAACACTTGGACATGGGATCCGGGATTACAATGACGGTTGGACTACTTCAGCATGGTGGCTTTCCTTTCTACATGGGACCTTGGTTCTCCAATCTTCTTCAACATTATGGTCCACAATTATCCATGGGACCCTGGTATATGGTTGTACATCAAGGATTGAGGACAATGTTTTCATAAGGGGGATGGAATGTTAGGTAGCTAGAGAGGTAGTAGTGGGGGATAAGAGGGCCCATAGTGATAATAATGGAGGTCATTCAATGTAAGGTGGACTAGGTCCACTATATTATTAAATAATGCTCACTATTGTAGCTAGATATAATAAATGGGTAGTTAGATATAATAAATGTAAGAGAACTTCTTATAATGTTCTACTTTTAGAAGACTCCCCCTCTAGAATGTTCTTAGGTGATGGTAGCACTATATAAAGGGGTTTAAGCAATGTAATGGGACATTAAGAGAATTATTGTATTGTGAGCTGTAGCTCAATAGGAGGATGCCCCCTCGAAGAGGCAAGTGAACATGAGAGGATCCCTTCCATAATAAGATCCATTGTATGGTGTTGCCCTACCCTAAGGGTTTGATAATAATAAATGAGATTTTGCATATTATTCTTGTATATTTGTTGTGGTGCTTTTGTATTCAGTTCTTTGGTTCTTAATAAGTGGTATCAGATCACTTTCCTTGGCAGACATTGTGGACAAATATTTTCTATTTTTGCAGATTTTTTTCGGAGAAGAAAAAAGAGAGTCGTGGCATTCCAGAAAATTTTGGTATATTTCTGTGAAAAAATTGCAGAAACAAGTTGTAGATCTGAGTTCCTCTAAGAAAAACACCCAAGTTGAAAAAAAAATATTACGAAACGGAGTCCGGGAAGTCAAGATATTGAAGTTTTAAAATCTGCAATTTTTCAGGGTTTTTTCCACGGACGACAGTGGAATTTTATTTTATTTCTGTAGCATATGGAGGGAAAATTTTCCCAAACAAATCATAGATCTGAGTTCCTCTCACAATTTCACCTATTTTCAAACAAAAAATCATCGGAAATGGATTACGGGAAGTGAAGTTATGAGCATTTTAAATTCAACAGTTTTTCAGGGTTTTTCCGGAAAATGCCGCGATTTTTTGCAGTAATTTATTGTTCTATTTTTTGGGTTTTTTCATGTCGGCGGTAGGACTGCATAGTTCATAAATTTTCATAGGGTGCTCAGATGAATATTTATTCTCAAACCCTCAAATAAATTCTACATATTACTGAAGCATTCAAAGCCCAATTGTTTGACACATTGGATGACAGATTGGATGGGTTTGTAGATGGCCTCAATGATAGTTTTCGTAGTATTCAAGATTCTTTGGATAACATGCAGGAGAGGTTTCTTATGGTGGACCTCAGTGATGAATATAATCAAGAAATATATGCTTGGTATGATTTTGAGGCCGATTGTGATGATTGGTATATGGATAGTTGTCGTTTTTGGGATGACAACCACTTCCATATTTTATTTGATGACTCTACTCCACCTTCTGTAGAGAACATCAATGTCCCTTACCAGCATTCAACTTGCATATTATACAATGGTATTGTTCCTTCCAGATTCATCTTTGATCATCTCCCACTATGTGGATGAATATTCTTATTTGGATCCACATGATAGGTGTCAATATTGGGAGCATCATTTTTAGTTGGTCGGTGCCGATATCTTCCATGTGGGGTTCACATGATAAATTGGACATGGGACCCTGGTTTACAATGGAGGTTTGACTACTTCAACATGGTGGCTACCATTTCCCAATGGGACCCTGTTTCTCTAGTCTACTTCAACACTATGGTCCACACTTATCCATGAGACCCTAGTATATGGTTGTACATCAAGCATTGAGGACAACACTTTCATAAGGGGGATGGAATATAAGGTAGCTAGAGAGGTAGTGTGGGGGCCCAGAGGGCCCATAATGATAATAGTGGAGGCCATTCAATGTAAGGTGGACTAGGTCCACTATATTATTAAATAAGGCACACTATGATAGTTAGATATAATAAATGGGTAGTTAGATATACTAATTGGGTAGTTAGATATAATAAATGTAAGAGGAGTTCTTAGAAGTTTCTACTTCTAGAAGATTCCTCCTCTAGAATGTTCTTAGGTGATGGTAGCACTATATAAAGGGGTTTAAGCAATGTAACGGGACATGAAGAGAATTATTGTATTTAGAGCGATAGCTCAATAGGAGGATGCCCCCTCGAAGAGGCAAGTGAACATGAGAGGATACCTTCCATAATATGATCCATTGTATGGTGTTGCCCTACCTCAAGGGTTTGGTAATAATAAAGTGTGGTTTCTTCTATCTTGCTTTGTTGATCTATTGTGTATTCAATATTTGTGGTGATTATATTTGTAGATCTATTCAGGTTATTAACGAAGTTCCACTGATTGCACGCCTCCTCCTAGGGATAACCTGCATCCAAAGATTGACAAACATAGAATGTCAAGCATGCTATTCCATATATAAGTTAGGGTTAGATGTTAGAATGTGAAGCATAAACCAATAAAAGTATTCAAGACACCATCATTTGGGACAAGAAAATGTAATTCTTTTATTAATAACACAAAGATTATACCTTTACAATCTAAGTTGGCCATCGTTCTGTGAACCTGGTCTGAGCTCCTCTTCACCAAGCTCCAAGTGCACCCTGTATGAAATTATTCTCTAAACCTTCTGATATCTTCTAGGGAAGTGAATGGGTTAAATGGAGGAAGAAGGGGCTAATGAGGGAATGCCGAGGCAATTCTCACAAAAGGCAGCAATATCTTGCACAAGGAGGGGAAGTGAAATCGGGAAGAGTTTCACTGTTCTTATGCTTATCCTTGAAATGAGACCCCAACACCTCCTTTTATATGCCAAAAGGATGGTTATTCGGTTGGGTGACAGGCTATAGCAGGTGGACTAGTTGGGAAACTACCAATAGCCCGTCAATTTCAACGAATTCCTTGCAAATTTTTATTTTTTGCAATTTTTGCAAGTATACGTGGGCTGTAATGGTGTAGCATGCGTCTGTACACGAGCTATAGTGGTGCAACAAGCGTATGTACATAGGAAGTAATGGTGCAGGGCACGTACATCTTCTAAAAAATGGTTTTTAAGAAGAGCAACTCAACAGTGCTTTGGAAAAAAATGCAAGTAAGAGGGCTAAGGCCATGTATGCATGTGTAGAGCAATTTAGGGTTATCACAGATGCCCTCTAATGTGTGAGGCCAGAATAGAAAATGATGGCTGAAATACATTACAATATCTTCACCAATGTACGAGATCGAGTGAGTCTGGGACTAGAGTTCGGGAAGTGCCATCTACAAAACAACAATTGTCTCTCCGAGGCACACATACCCATGCTCAAAATGAAATAAATCATGACTTCCAATCAAATACACTGCATATCCATGTCATATAACTATATAAAGTGTAGTCGCGGGCAATACACAATGGATCTACATCTCAAAATCAGTCGAAGATATACAATTAGAGTATCCATCTTCAAGAAGCTAGTGACGCCCAATAGCTGGAGATGAGGCCTTGAGAGCTCGAGCAACAACTTCAAGATCTTCAAAACTTAGGTAGGAGTAAATTGTGAGTGTATGAATCACTATCCTGAGGTCCTCGACGACTCATAGGAAAAATACATGAGGATCTCGACGATCAGGCAGAGAACTTCGTCGATTTTGAATCAAGACTTGACTAGACTTTCAGGATAGTCGACTCATGAGGTAAAGAGACAAACTACAGAAAGGCCGACTCAGGTTGGGTGAAACTTCCCTTGGAAAAAAACACGAAAGATGATCAGACTTAGACAACATGACATTGACATAAGTTCACGATGCAGGAGGCAACGAAAAGTTTCCATGTGTTTGGAAGAGTAACCAAACGAGGGAGGACACAACTCTACATAGTGAGAACAACTTCCTAAGGTCATACTAGACCCCAATGCTTGATGAACAAACGAAAGGATGTGCTTTGTCCAAGGGCGTCTCTTTGTGCTGCCAAAAAATAATACATATTTCCCGTCCCCTCTTTTTGGGATATTTGACTTTTTTGTCTTTTTCAATTTTTTAAGAGCTTGACAAAGAATAAAAGAATGCTACGTTACAAAGGAGGAACGAGTGTCTCAAGCAAGCATACTATTTCCAGACGCAAGGAACACACTAATGCTCAGAGCAAGGAGACATGTGCAGGAAAAGGACACTCGGGGAAAATTCCTCCATGGGTCAAGGTGTCAAGTTGTAGAGGGAAAACAATACAAGGCTTGCGTATAAGGCACACTTCAAAGGTTCATTTGAGAGCAACATGGATCCGAGATTAGGCCAAAGACGCAGAGATGCAAATGCGACTAGCAAGACACAATGAAACTCCCTTCAATGTAATTTTAACGAGACCAGAGAAGGTAAGCTCGGTAGTTTTTTCACGTTTAGAGACGATGAAAAAACACAAAAGAAGACTCTAGGGAGTACCTTTTTCGGAGATAGTCTAGTCGGTTCAGAAAAGGGATAAACTTGCACCGAAAAGACGTCTATTCAAAACCATTTTAACGAGTGTGATAAAGACAAGATCACTCGACAATCTTTTCAATTTTAAGGAGTCTTAAAAGAGCTTAACTATGGACTCACAACCTTTTTCTGAGTTTAGTCTCCTTAGCCCGAAAAGGTATAAATGTTACTAAGGAGAAATCTCCTGGCGATACGAATCTCCCGAGGCGTACCTTTTTCTGCTATAATCTATAGGCTGGAAAAAGGGGTAAACTTATGCAAGTAGATGTTCTTCTGGACCAATTTAACGAGTGTGAAGGAACATGATCACTCGACAATCTTTTCAATTTTAGGGAGTCTGAAAAGAGATTAACTATGGAATCCATGGGGTTCCTTTTTCGTAAGTAATCTCCAAGGCCCGAAAAAGATGATAAACCAAAACCAAGGAGAATGTTCATTTTTCGAAGATTTAGTCCCTTAGGCCCGAAAAAGGGTTAAAATTACGCCTAAGAATACTCTTCTAGGAAACTGAAGTTCCTAGAGCATACCTTTATTCGTACAATTGACCGTCTAGACCGAAAAAGAGGTAAACTACCGTTGGACAGACATGCCTTCAAATTTGAGTTTGGCGAGCGTGAAGGGAATCAAGATTTCTCGACAATCTTTTTATGTTTTAGAGAGTTTGAAAAGGGATTAAAGAAGACTCCAGAGGGTTACTTTTCTCAGTTAATATAGACAAGATCAAAAAGCATAAATACAGTCTCGTTGGATGTTGCTTTTAGATTTCAAAGAGAGATTGAAAGAAAACAAAACGTGCTCATTTGGGAGTCCCGAGGGTGAGGCCAAGAATGATGGTGCATCATATGAATGAGGCTCAATCTCATAATCATGACAGGACTAACAAGGACTTACGAGACTATAGTCATTATAGACAACATGGACGCCAAAATGAAAAAAGGATCTACCTAGGGCATCCATGTAAAGGTAGGCTCTACCACCTAATTACGACACTTCTAGAGCAGCAATGAAGGTTCTGTCTCACACTTCGGTGGGATCGATCCTATGGAAAATCGGAAAAGACAACGAGATGCAGAAAGTGGAGGTGAAATCCTAACTTATATGCAAAAAGTTGGAAAAAATGACTTTTACCAAAGGATACGAGAAGTGACCCATCCACAAAAGGTTACCAAACCAAAAGAAAAAGTGTATCATAACATCCAATAAGAAACTCGAAGTCGGAACCAAATGATTCCCAAGCCAGGAAAAACGACAAAGGGGGTCAAAAAAGTGGCAAAAAGGGCAAAAAAGTCTATAAATAGAAGCTGACAGCTCATTTTCACCATTGTATTTTAAAAATTGACCAAAACGGAGAAAAATCCCCTTTGCTAAAGAAGTTGATTCTGGGAGCTTCATTGGATGAAATGAACTTCTGCTCAGACCAAGTAAGTCCAAATGCATCCCTCTTGCATTTCAATTCTTTTTTTATGCATTTATTTTTTTGAGCGGGAGCGCTCTCCTAAAAAGAGCATCCCTATGTGTACGCAGGCAGTCCAAGGACAACCCTCGTATGTACTCAGGTAGAAAGCACTATGCCCATGTACATACGCGACCGAGGCCAAAACAACTCACGTACACACTCAAAAGCTTGGAAAAAATTTAAAATGCAAGAGCTAACTCCCTTTTATTTGCCATGGAATAGGATGTATGTCTACTGGAGGGAGAGGGAACATGAGGACATTGATGTATTGGTCGAAGAGGACCCTGCTGCCATTGCTGCATTGAAACAATGTGGTCTATGGAAGTTCTTACGGTTTCTGTTTATGAGGGAACAACCCAGGCTACTGAACGCCCTCATTGACTACTGACATCCAGATGCAGAGGCCTTTATGATAGAGGGACAATCATTGACTCCAACGACTGAAGATATCTACTTTCTGAGTGGACTATCGAGGAGAGGGGAACAAATAAATCTACAGACTTTCCCCCCTGGGCCTTCTAACATCGAGGACTAAATTTGGATGTACTATGATGCCGACACTAAGAAGGTAGGTTCTCAGGTGACGATTCACAAGATCACGAGCTTGAATCTGCGAGTGATCTTACTATTGATTGGGTAGATTAATGGATCCACGACCCTTCACCAAGCTTCCCGGGCACACATGCATTGTGCTATTCAGTGCCAGGAGGCATAGATGTTCGACTGGAGTACGACCATGCTCACATGCATGAAGAGACAACTGACAGAGTGTCGTCTACGCAACAACAAAAGCTTCGGGTTTGGCACTATTCTATGCTCATTCTTCTTCTTCAAGAATGCCCAGCCTGAGTCCTAGAGAGACTGTGCGAGGGCATGTGGCCTCCTTCCCAACAGTATGTAGATGGGAAACATTTTTGCCACANACAGGGGGGGGGGGGAGGACCATAGAGGCCTTCGATGACACATTTTGTGACTGGTGGGCACGATAGATTCCAGAGATAGAGGACTACCCCTATGCTGGAATCAACTTTTCCAGGGATCCGGACGTGCCCAGTATGGTCGCTAGTTCTGCTAGCGGGAAAAAGCCCCCTTTTACTACACCAGGGTTTAGAATGTAGGCAGATCGATTAACCATCTAAAACTCAACTAATTCTCTATACTACCCCAAACATACCAAAACTCATATGAAGAAAGCAAGGAAAAAGGAGATCGGGTAACTATACCTCTAACCCTACGTCTGGTGATGACCTCCTCGTGCTTGAAAGTTCCACTGACTGCATGCCTCCTCCCAAGGCTGACCTGCATCCAAAGATTGACAAACAAAGAATGACAAACATGTTATTCCATATATAAGTTAGGTTTAGATATTAGAATGTCAAGCATAAACAATAAAAGTATTCAAGACACCATCATTTGGGACATGAAAATGTAATTCTTTTATTAATAACACGAAGATTATACCTTTACAATCTAAGTCGGCCACCATTTTGCGAACCTCGTTCGGGATCCTCTTCACTAAGCTCCAAGTGAACCTTGTATGAAATTCTCCTCTCAACCTTCCAATCTCTTCTAGAGAAGTGAATGGGATAAATGGAGGAAGAAGGGGCTAATGAGGGAATGCTGAGGCAATTCTCACAAAACACAGCAATATCTTGCGTAAGGAGGGGAAGTGAAATTGGGAAGAGTTTCACTATTCTTATGCTTATCCCTGAAATGAGATCCCAACACCTCCTTTTATATGCCAAAAGGATGGTTATTCGGTTGGGTGACGGGCTATAATAGGTGGATTAGTTGGGAAACTACCAATAGCTCGTCAATTTCAATGAATTCCTTGAAACTTTTTATTTTTTGCAACTTTTGCAAGTATACGCGGGCTGTAATGGTGCAACATGCGTATGTACATGGGTAGTAATGGTGCAGGGCACATACATCTTCTAAAAATTGGTTTTTAAGAAGAGCAGCTCAACAGTGCTTTGGAAAAAAATGCAAGTAAGAGGGCCAAGGCCATGTATGCATGTGTAGAGAAATTTAGGGTTATAACACCTCCTCATGCTACTCCACCACAGGCTGTAAGGCTTATCAACCCACAATAATATAAATTTTTAGTATTTCAATCTACTGTAGCTCCTACCTAAGTAACATAAATTTTCATTGTGTTACAACTCTTCTCGAGCCATAATTACATTTCAAAATTAGTGTAGAGAAGGAAAGTATGTCACCATCCTTCTAATTGGAAATTGTACAATTTGTAAAGGAAACTAAAACATAAGGCATTAATATTAGTTGAGAAAATAACAATATATAGCCTTGACCCAATGGAGAAAATAATATTAATGGGTGATCATGATATACATGTATGATATTGTATCATCATAGCTTACATTATAAGAAAGTGGAAGAATCCTCTACTTCTTCTATTTTCCAACATCATAACTTACATTATAAGAAAGAGGAAGAATCATCTACTTCTTCTATTATCCAATTATGTGATTGACAATTTGCAGGTTTTTGGAAAAGCATATCAATGATGATGGTGCAGGAGTGTTGGACATTAATCCATTCTTCATAGTTGTGCCCAAAACCATTTTTGACCTCAACACAATTTTATATCCAAACAATCAAAAGTAAGGAAATGTTATTCCAATCAACTAAATTAGATTAAACAAGTTTCTATGTTAACACAATTGCATCCAATGTAATTATGATGGAAAATCATTTTTTCATAACTAATGTCAACCATATAAAGGGAAAAGTTGGTGAGGGTTCAAATAAGAGAGGCAATCACATGTGGTGGTAGCTCCATGAGTAGAGAATGTGATCTTGGAAGGAAATTAGCTCCAACAAATGAGAAATCAAAGAGATATAGAGGTGATCCCATTCAATCTCATGGAGGAAATAATGATCCTAGTACTTCCTAAGATTTTACATAGGTACTATGCATGTTTTCTTTCTTGCACGAGGCAACTACAACAATAGAGATATTTACAAAGAAGATGAATTATTGGGATAAAAGGAAAACATATTCTTTCAACAAACATGGGGTTTACAACTAGTTGGAAAAGCATGAATATCTCTCCATTTCATAGAAGTAAGAGCCCCCCTTTGGAAATCTTGGGTTTGCAGGGAAGCACGATTTTCATGATTAACATTAGACTCCCTCGAGCAATATAAAGTGGTAGTATTGTAGCAATGTTGATTGCCTTATCCAGGGCCTTGAGGTCTATGGACATCCCTACTTCATAATATTATTTTTTCTTGCAATTTGTTTTCTCAATTCAATAATTTGCATAGGATATTATTACGAGCAAGTTCCAGCTTTGTGACATTAACATAGATTTAACAAACTGATTATTTGAGATTTGTATGAGTTTTCTCTTCCATTACTATGGTCAATATTTTATATCTCAATTTTTTATATTTAGCCTAAACAACTCAATGCATGAAGTGGATTTACAATTTAAAGATGTATTATTCATTAACATTTCAAAAAAAATCATTTTTTGAATGATATTTAACAAAGAAAATAATATATAAAATATCGAGAAACAAACTCATCATCTATAAGCACTTTACTCAAACATAATCAATATAAAGAAAACTAGAACTCTAGCAAAAATCCATGATAACTCAACAACATATATAATCTCTTATGAGTGTAGCTTAGAGGGGTATTAAAACCCTCACGATAAATCTAGAACAATATTTTGTATTAAAACCCCCATCTCTTTCACTTTGTTGGTTTTAAACGATCTACTTTATGGTCCCGATGATGGACTGCATATCATCGAAACGTCGACAAATTGTTTCTAAACACAGTGAATTTTGAAGTTTATACTCCTAAGCCCTAGAAAAAACCTCATGTTATGTATAAAACCCCCTATTAAGCCCCTTATTGAATTATTACATTTCTAGTGTTATATTTGTATGTAGGCTAGAACCCTTCATTGCATCCTTTCATTATAATTGTACCCCTTGTCTCCTATATATATACCAAGGAGAACTAGTGTTAGGATCACCATATCTCATCTTGTACATTCAATATATTGAAAAATGAGGTCTCCCCATCGAAGTCGATTGTTATTCATTGATTCTTTATCATTTTCAAGGCATTGGTTCATAACATTTGGTATTAGAGCATCGATCCTAGGTTTTTGCTTATTCAAGAGAGTCATCTTGGCATTTTTTCTATAACGTTTTTTTTGGGATGCTTCAGATAGAGAAACTTGCAGTTACTTAGAAGACATATCAAGGTACATGTGGTAAAAATTGCAGGTTCTGGGTCATTATACTTTCAGAGATATAGCCTATGAAAGATAGGGTTTTTGACTCATTGCGAATTCAATTTTAATTGAGTCATCTTGGGATTTTCACTATAACTTATTTTCTAGGAGGTTTCAAATAATGCAACTTTGTGGAGACTGAGGAGACATATCTTAGTACAGGTGGTCCAAATTGCATAATCTGGTTCACCATAAGTTCAAAGATATAGTCCATGAAAGATAAGGCTTGTGGCTAATCCTGAAATCAATTTTAAAAGAGTCAGCTTGGAATTTCTGTAACTTTTTTTTTTTCTGTGAAGTTTCCAACTCTGAAATTTTCATAATCCTAAGGAGACATAGCGAAATACATGTGGATATTTTTTTAGATTTTGAATCATTATAATTTGTGAGATATATCTCATGGAAGTTGGGGTTGTTTACTAATCTTGAAATTAGTCTTAAACAAGACATGTTGGTATTTTTGCTATAACATTTTATAGGGGAAGGTTCAGACAATGAAGTTTTTAGGAGTTTAAGAAGTAATACCAGAGTACTACAGGCTGAAATTTTAGACTCATAAGGATTAAAATTTCATAGATATATTAGGGCAATGGTCATCCATCCAAACTTACTCCAAATTAAGGGCTTCAAAGGTACGCAACTTACAATTGACATAACCTTTTATTGGAAGATATGTTTTTGGTGATTCAAAATTTGTGATAAAGAAAAAATATAGGAGTATTATTAATTTTACCCCGCATGGATCCAAAAAAGAATTCAACAACAATTAACATGTACATACTTCTTTAAATTTTTTTCCAATGAGAGACAGAGCCAAATTGTGCTCAATCGACCAAGCACACACACACTGCTCATTACCTTCGACTAGATTTGCAACGATATCAATATCGTTATTAGGGTTTAACACAAAAAATGGAAGTAAGAACAAATAGCTTGAAAAAATGAATAAGTCCTTAGGGACGCAGACAACTCGTGCCCTTTAAAAATTTATCACAGAGGAGTAACAACAGATGGCTCAATCAAGGGATAGTCTTCAAAAACGCAGACAACTCATGCCCTTTTCAAATTCACCACAGACACATAACCTTTAACAAAATTATTAACAGTGAGGGTTACCAAAACATGACAATCAACCACCCTCAATAGAGAACAAGAGGAAATAAACTCTTAAAAGCACTGTGAATATAATGCCTGAGCACAACCCGTGGCCAACCAAAACCATATACAATCTTCCATTTAAAGTTCTGGGTGATACTAAACCCGACTATGCAATGCTTCCCAAAAACAATGATAATGTGGGCAATGCCATGATACATAACAGTTCGAGGCTCGACCAAGACATGGAAAGAACACTCCAAATCTTAACAATTCACATTGCAACCTAGATAAACAAACATATCAATCCCAGAGACAAAAAGGAGTGGCAAAACTTAACACCAAGACCGGCTGTAAAACCAATGCGCAAAGCTTAGAGCTTGCTAACTATAATCATAAGTTTCTACAGAGAACCAGATCAAAAACCCCAAGCTGATTGAACATGCTTTTCTGTGATTTAACCAATAAACACATGCATAGATTACACACAACAAAGAATATCCATTCCTCTTCTTTTAAAAGCCAACACTCTAGAATATTGATAGAAGAACCCACGAACAACACCAATACACAGTCCAAAAACCTTAAGAAAAACACAGACCTCAAGCCATTCTAAGCCAAAAATTGATTCATAACATAGAGGAACCATCATGGATAGAAAAATAAGGAACCATACCTGGAAAAGCTTGCTTAAGGGAGAGAATTAGACTGTATCTTCCTTCACAACCAAAAAATGCGGAGCATCAACAACCACCAGAGCCAAAAACCAAATGCAAGTATGGCTAGGGTGACGGGCCTCAAGGGTTGTTTGAGTGACGTGCAGTAAATGCATGTCACTTCCTTCCCCAGCCTCATTCAATTCAATGTACAAGCCATCCAATTCACCATAACATTAACCATTAATTCAACCAAATATCCCCTTGCTATATCCATTTACATAGTGCACCACCCAAAGTATTGTCAAAACCCTTTTAAAAAAAATAACCACGCGCTATAACGTTACCACATATGCCTCACACAAAGCGCATAAGTCTAGCAACAAGGGTTTATACACCCTTCGTTTGTCACAATTTGATATAACCTTAGGGCTTGTACACAATACTTTTATTTGAAAAAGCTCCCATATCATCCTTTATCAAGATCATAAATAAAACAATTAACCCATGTTTAATTGCAATGTCAAACCAAACCGATAATGATCCTTTTATCCATAAGGAAACCTTAATATAATTTGCAAATGGACATCAAAACAATCCAGTGCCATGCAATAATCAACCATTAGCTTATGTCACCAAAACATTTAAAACCATAATTTGAATCATCAAGGGACTTTTACCAGCGTGTGCTTACCTAAGATAAAGTGGCGAAATTTCTTAACATCTTTAACAAGAGGAAAATCATGTTTTTCAATATAAGAATATTTGAAATCATCACCTGACAATATTTGACTCATGTAAGCTACTAGTTTTTCGTTAGCTTGGTCATCACATTGTATGAGGATAACAAAGATTGCTTCCTCTGTGGCAATAGTAAATTCTTTCTCAAAATCCGGCGTCACCAAAACTGGTGTGGAACTAATTTCCTTCTTAATCCTTACAAAATCATTTTCAACATCATAATTCCAAGAAAATGAGCGATCTTGCTTAATAATATTGTGAATTGGTTTGACCATTACAACAAAATCAGGAACAAACCTATGGACAAAGTTGATAATGCCCTTTAAGGCTTGAACCTCCTTTTTGGAAGTAGGAGGAGGAAGATTTAGGATAGCAACAATCCTTTCAGGATCTATTCTTATTCTTGAATTCGAGACAATGTGCCCAAGGAGCTTGCCCTTGGTAATGCCGAAGATAGACTTAGAAGTATTTAAAGAAATGCCGAATTTCTGGCATCACACGAGAACCTTTCTAAGATGACCAAAATGATCCGATCGGTTCTTTGAATATACAGTCAAGTCATCAAGATAAATCTAAATAATTTTAACGATCAGATCGTCAAAAGCTATCTGCATAGCTCTTTGGAAAGTGGCACCTGCATTAGATAATCCAAAAGTCATGCATTCATAAGCAAATGTACCCCAGTGTGTAATAAAAGTTGTTTTGTATTTATCTGTCCTTTTTACCTTGATCTGATTATAACCAAAAAAACTGTCAAGTAAGGACATCATTCGTGACCCTGCAACTTGCTGCAAAATCATTTCCATATTAGGGAGAGGAAAATTGTCTTTAACGCTAGATCTATTTAATGCGCGAAAATCAACGCATAGTCTGATCTGACCAGTTGTTTTCCGAACGGGAACCAAATTGGATACCCACTCAAAATACTTAACATGGAAAATTCTCCCAGCCTTCAAGAGTTTTTCCAACTCCTTTCTAATAGTTGCTTCGAGTGCAGGGTTAGTGGCTCTTTTTTTTTTCCTAACTGATTTTATTCCTTCCTTGATAGGAATGGCATGCTGTATAAGAGTAGGATCAAAACCACGAAGATCCTCATAAGACCAAGCAAAAACATCTTGAAATTCACAAAGTAACTCAATGAATTTCGACTTCTCTTCATGAGTACATTGGGCACCTATCTTAATATTCTTTGGGAAATCGGGTGTCCCAATGTTCAAGGAAATGGTTTCACCCACTTTCCTTTTTGACTCCTCTTCTTTATGTTTTTCTTTGTTGCGTACATCACTCGCTGAAAATGAACTTTCTAGAGGAGTCAATCCCTTTAGAATTTTATTGTCTTCCATGGATATAATCTCCTTGGGATTATATGGTTCATTTTGTATGAAAGCACATATGCTTTCATCACTAGGGAAGACCTGCCATGATTCTGCAATGTCAGGGATATGAGGACAATACAACGATTGAAAAGTGCAATCAGGTCTTTGTGGCAGAAGTTACCGAGTAGGAGAGGTTGCAAAAACAACTAACCTACCAGCCACTGAACTTCGTTCCCTTTTAACACGAGTGATGTTAAATGATAGTAAGTCCAATATAAGCACCCAAACAGTTTGGGTGTAGCTTTTCATTAACTTGTTGCTCGAAGAATATATTTTACGTACAAGGTTTACAACAAGTTCAAAGTCCCCAAAAACTGTAAGGTGACCACGACTTAAATTATAGGCATTTTCAATGCCTAGCAGTAATGCTTCAAATTTGGTGACGTTGTTTGTACAAGAAAATTCAAAACTATAGGAAAATTTGTGAATATTACCTACATGAGAGTACAGGATAATGCCAACTCCATTACCTTCGTTGGAGAATGAACCATCAAAGTGCATATGCCACATCCCCTCCTCCAGGTCAATTTTTTCTAAGGTAGTGTTATCCTCATCTGCAAAGATGGAATACAGTCCTAGGTCCTCTTCGATATAATTTATATTAGGCTGTGGGATAGTTTCTATATACGGTGAAATTCTTCCCTCCCTTAGGACTATGATGTTCTTCCCATTCCGAGGAACAAATAGGTGTGTCCCATTGAGTGAGAGGTATCCACCCGTCAAATCTTGCCACTCTCTACCTAAGATGATTGAATAATTACTCACTAGCATGTCAATTTCCTGAATGTTAAGGGTTGTCCTTGTTTTAGGATGCGCGCACAAAACCAAAGTCACATCCTTGATCTCACCTATGGTCGATTGTTGTAAATTATTATAAGAGAGCATGCATCTCACATTGTCATTTGTAAAAGACAAGCCTAGCTCTTCCATAATAGTTTTCGATATTATGTTTGGGCCCGAACCGCCATCAATCAGACAACAATGGGCTATTTTGTCCATAATTTTTACAGAAATGAAAAATGGAGGATTTTTTTACAAAGTGTTTAAAATTATTTACACCTACTTTATTTACAGTTGAGCCCACTTCATTTACCTCTTCAGAGAGATTGGCTATGGTGGAATTTTTTCCTTCCATGAAATTTTTTAGATGATTTTTTTTCTCAGGGACGATAACCAGGTCCAGAAGAGTAGCATCGGCCTTGATATTAGCCAATTGATTGAGAATGTTGTATTTGGAAGAGGGAAGAGGGGAGGGAGTTCCTTGACTGTAAGGAGTTTTAGTATCTTGTACAATATAGTTGGTGAAGATGATCTTGGGCTAGAAGAAGTACGAGGGGGATCATATTTCCCTTTTGAAACATAGGATTTATTCCTAGTATTTATGATCATGACATCCTCTGGTTCTACAAAATATAGAACAACAATGGTAGTTTTAGGCCTTTTTCCAAAGATTTTATCTCTGACACTCTTCTTTACCTCACAAGTACTTTCCTCATGGTGTTCCTTGCAAAAGTTTCACCAATTGTGAGGCATGATGGCTTTAGGATGAAAGTTATTTTCATTTGAATTCCTAAAGGGTGGTGAAGAAGAAGACGAGGCTCCAGGAGTAAGTGAAGGGACATTTCCCTTTCGCTCATACGCTATCATTTGGTTGTTCATATCTTGTACAAGATGTAAGAGGGCGGACATGTCCGTTTGTTTAGTTGAGTCTCCCTTGGGAAGAGCTGTTTTTTCAAGCTCTTCTTCATACTCTACACAAGTATGCAGAGCGGAACCAAGATTGTGAATAGATTTTTCTTCAAGCCTATGATGGTAAGGGGAAGGTAGATCATTATAGTAATGCATAAAAGCAGCTTGGTTCTGAGGGCGAATAAGTTCGGGAATCTGATTATATAACTTGGTGAAACGTAAGTTGAAAGACTTGATAGTCTCACTGTCCTTATACACAATGTTATTGTATTCCCATAATTGTTCAGTTGGGCTCTTAGACTGCCCATAAGTTGATTTGAACCAGTCAACTAACTCTTCCCAAGTGGAAAGAATCTTGGGAGGAAGATCAAAGAAATTTGCCACTGCTTTCCCTTCGAAATTAATAAATAAGTGCATACAAGTATCATTGTCATTGGCTCCTATATTGTGACAGGAATTAGAGAATGCCACCAAGGGTTCATTTGTAGTGACTGTGTTATTTCCAAAAAACCTAGGGAGATGCTCTTTGAATTTTGGAAGTGGACGAGTTGCAAGTGATAGGTTCAGAGGAGAGGAAACGTGCCACAGGGTAGTAGTAGCATCTTCTTCGAATTGAAAGAGTCCATACTTCTTTATAACTTTACTGGGTTTGTAGTTGATTGGAATGTAATTTGATGACTATACAAGTTGCCAATAACTGATGAGGCCGAGGGTTGAGAAGTTGAGGAACCTCTAGTGCCACCAGAGCCACCGCCACATGCAATTTTGTGAATGATGGGTGGGGGTGAGAAAGATGAACTAGCTTAATAAGACATAGTTCTCCTTAGAGGGCCTTGTTTGGATGACATAATAATGTTATTTCTTCCTATTTCAGTGATAGGAGTGATTTCAGGAGACAATCCTCATCTTCTCCTAGAGATACGAGGATTTAAGGACATGAAAATAGGATCACAACTTTTGGGAAGAGAGAGATTATAACTGATTCCTAGGCTGCCTTTGTCTGGCCTCCCATTGTTCCCGAACACTTATGTCTTGTTCAATTACTGCCCATGAGCATTCAAGCTCAACCCATGTATTAGCAGTCTCTAAGACGGTATTGAATAAGGTTAGAGCAATGCTGGTTTGGTCTTTAAGACCGGGCTCAATATTGGGCTGCCTTGTAACTGGTACTGTCATGAAAAAGAAAACAATCAAATAATAAAAAAAAGAAACATAAAAATATTCAATGATAATCACACATACAATTAACCAAAGAGATATGGAATATCTCCCCAGTATGGTCACCAAATTTTTGTTGAGGAAAATATATGAATTATCTTACTCAAGCATTTTCGAATCTTGCCTGGCTAGGACAAGATAGTCGAGAATATCACCCTATGCTTTATAGCCTCATAATAATTTCCCAATCCACAAGTATTAATTACCAGGTCTTAGGCTGATTTATTAATGAAAATAAAGTTGCAAAAATAATTTTATTTATTTATTTTAGTTTCTAAAACATATGCACATTACATAAAAGTAAATACGGAGATCAAAAAGCAAAAGTGACCAAGTCATAAATACACACAAATGAGACAGAATAACAATCTGATTTATTTCATTCCAAGATATCAAAAGTGTTTTTCTCTTTACAAAACTCTGTGATGGCACAAACCAAAGTCTAATTTAGAGATCCCCGATTAATACCATACAAAAGGACTCTGACAAGAAGTACAAATTAAAATTTATAATCTGGATCATCTTGCCAGAGACTACTGCCAATTTGACTCTGCAAAATATCCTTTACCATCTATGAAACTCAATCCATAAACAGACAAGTATACATAGACTATCAAGGATGGATCAACACCTCTAAAACAAGCATCTGAATGATATGGTTCAACTTTGAACCTTGCTGTCTACAATAGGACCTTGCTGTCAAAAAGAGAATTAGGTTTTGAATAACTCAAGAATGAATGAAAACTGAACTATCTCATGAAAACAAAAGAGAAAACCTTAGTCTTGCTTTCTCCTTCTATTCTCCCCTTGTTTCTTTTTCTCATTTAGCTTTTATGCCTTCCAAATAAGTTAAAGTAGTTCAACTACTTTCTTTAGTTAAGTTAGTTTAACTTAACAAATTTAGTTTAGGAGAGATAATAATTATAATAATTAAGGGTCTTTATTTAATAATAACTAGGTAGGTGGACCCCTTGTAACTCCCTTCTTTTATTCTTTTCAAATTATAAAATAAAACACAATTGGATAATCATTTAAACACATGATGCCTTGTAACTCCCTTAAATACCTTCAAAATTTGAATATTTAAATATCAGAAATAATTCAAATCATATCTAAAAATATGTAAATATTCACATAATCCACAATATCCAAAAAAATAGCCTGCTGTCCAAAACTTTCTACAGACCACTGTCTTCAACAACTCAATCATAAAAACACATAAATTAAAATCCATACTTGCCACTCTGAGAGGCAATCCTTCTTTTATCACTGCTATACCCTTTGGATTTCCCGGAAGTAGCCTTTGGTTGATTCGAAACTTGAGGCTGTATCTCACTAATAACATAGGAATAATCATCCTTCATATGCATATGAGAGGACACTGATTTTGAAGAGTCATTTGAAGGAGAGGAAGGGGAAGCAACAACTTTGCCTTTATCTTGCACATGTGGGACATATGTTTTAAGCCTTTTACTAGCATGAGAGGATTGAACAAGTGAATGCACATGAGTAATTTGATCATTAGGATTTACAGGTGGGGAAGGAGATAATGACAAATTGGGCAAACCACGACGGTGAGAGACTGCCAGATTGACAATCTCTTGCCATCCATCATTTGCAGGAACTTCTGGTTGCAAGGACACATGAGGAGGCACATGAATAGCAGGGATATTTTACTGTTGGAAGGGAGGTCTCTCTGGTCGAGGATGTACTATTCCTTGCCCGATCTAGTTGAAGAACCCATCTTGAAACAACTGGTTCAACTCCTGGGGGTCCTCATCAAAATGAATCGAGAATCTAGGCCTTCTAGGCCCTCTGTTCCAGTTACCTCTTTCTCTATTATTTCTGCCATGGCTGTCCCTGCTGAGTAAACTCATCTTGTAGGAAACAATTCATCAATAACTAGCCCTTAACAGACCATACATGACATTCTGCTTTCATGAAACAATAATTGGCTAAGAAATTGACAGAAGACCCATGCAAATCCATCCATAATAAATCATTTAATGATTGTAAAGTGAGGAGGGGTTGAATAGGATTCATGGGACATTTGGAGGGAGTGTAATGAACGAAAAAGTGATATAATGAGAGGGGAGAAATACACGAGTACTGATCAACAATTCATTAAATAATTTAACTGTGCAATCAAATACAAAAAATATTAGCTGCTACTTATTTATGTGTCATATCTTTTGTCATTGTTATACTAAGTTTTTAATTTATTTTACAGAACATGTTCGACAACACAGGTATTCCAACAGAGGAAGAACACCTTCAGTAACCACTCACATAACCAGATCAAAGATCAACACACCGATGTTACGTGGTAAAACCTCTACGGGGAAACATCTATGGCCCCAACCAACACGACCACTTAGAGAAGTTTATTAATGCAAAGAAAAAGATTATAGAGATATTTTACAAGAGAGTTTCTCACAATCGATCATCGACAAATGACCCTCCATGCTCTTTAAATAGAGATAATGGACCAATCGGGTGTTAAGCCACAGATCAATAGCTGTTAATATCGAGGATAGTATAAACCATCAGATCACTCTATGTTGGGAACATATCGTGATCGTTGGATTTCCTAACTACAAATGCATACTAAAGAAACACACTAGAAAACACACTTTTACCTAACGACACAATAGACCAAGTAGATCTTAACTAACTCCTAAGTGTCTAAATATCCTAACATCCCCCCTTAAGAACAACTTGGGATATGATTGAAGGATTTACAATAGTGACACAATAGGATAAGGAACGAGGCATTAGAGCCTATCCCCCCTTAATGACAACTTCCTGAACTCCTAACATAGATCGAAGTTTGGAAAACTTCGCTTCTGTACGAGACATTGTGAAAATGTCTGCAACTTGATCTTATAGGGAAAAAGAGAACTTCAATAACTTGATCATGAATGAGATTTCTGATGAAGTGCATGTGTAGCTCTATGTGTTTGCTATGCTGATGTTGAACTGGGTCTTTGGTGAGCTTGATGGCACTCTAATTGTCACACCAAAGCTTGGTTAGATGCTGGTGCTGGAATCCAAACTCTGAAAGGATCTATCGAAGCCACAAGGCTTCTTGACTTTCATTTACCACTACTCGGTACTCTGCTTCTACTGAAGAAAGTGAAATAGCCTGTTGTTTCTTACAGGCCCAAGTGACAGGGCCTGAACCAAGGATGAAAACATAACCTACAGTAGACTTCCGATCATCAGGGTTGCCGGCCCAATCTGAATCAGTGAAACCAACCAATAAAGGAGTCCCCACTGAACTGTAATGTATCCCGAACTGAACTGTACCATGAACATAGTGAAGTATCCTTTTAGCTGCTTTCCAATGGCTTTCATGGGGATTTTGCATATACCAGGCAACAAGACCAACAACAAAGGAAAGATCAGGATGGGTTTGAGTCAAGTATAAGAGGCTACCAACTAACTGACGGTACAGGGTGGCATCAACTTCACGATAAGTATAGGTGGCAACAAGATTGACTCCAGACTGGAAGGGAGAAGGGGTTGGTTTACAATCATCCATGTGAAAGCGACAAAGAAGGTCACACACATACTTAGACTGCGAAAGAAAAATCCCTTCATTGGTTTGCAAAACTTGGAGGCCAAGGAAATAGTGCAAAAATCCTAAGTCTGTCATTTCAAATTTCTTCTTAAGGTTGGTTTTCACATGGTTTAAAATTTTTGAGTCACTACCAGTAAGGATAAGGTCATCAACATAAAGGACAAGGATTATGAGATGGCTTCCTAATTTCTTGGTATAGACATTAGGATCAAAATGGCATCTAGAGAATCCAATGGCAATAAGAAAGCTGTCCATTTTGGCATACCAAGCTCGGGGAGATTGCTTGAGACCATAAAGAGATTACTTGAGGTGAAAAACAAGGCTAGAGTCATTCTGGACATAGCCAGAAGGTTGTTCCATGTATATTTCTTCTTGCAAATCTCCATGCAAGAAGGCAGATTTAACATCCATCTGATGGACCTCCCATTTATGTGAGGCATCAAGGGAAAGAACAAGGTAGATGGAATTCTTTTTTGCTATAGGGGAAAAGGTTTCATTATAGTCAATTCCTTCAACTTGGGAAAATCCTTTGGAAACTAACTGAGCCTTGTGTCTTTCAACACTTCCATCTGATGCATACTTAGTTTTGTAGACCCATTTGCATCTAACAAGTTTTCTTCCTTTTGGAAGAGGTACAAGATCCCAAGTATCGTTTTCCATTAAAGATGGATACTCTTCATTCATTGCTATATCCCAATCCAGATGACCTGAAGCTTCTACAAATGTCTCTGGATCATGAGTTTCTGAAACTTGAGCCAAAAGAGAAGAGGCTCATTGGAACTATGAACGTGTCCGACGCTGATCTGAAGGATCAATGACAAGATCACCAACTACTTCTCGTGTTGAACAAACCCATATGAGAAGTGATGGAGCTAGTGCTGGTTCAAGTTCAAAGGACTCATCTCGAGGAGGGTGAGAAGACAGAGGTGGTTTTTCATCCTCACTGTCATCATCTGAAGAAGAAACCAGATTAGAAGAAGGCACAAACACCAAAGATTGCTTGCAGGCCGAAGAAGGCACAACCGCCGAATTAGTCTTGTAGGCCAAAGAAGGCATAAACACCGAATTAGGCTCGCAGGCCAAGATATTTTCATCAAATTTAACATTTCTTCTAATAATAATTTCATTACAATGTGATTGAATAAGTCTATAACCTTTGACATCTTCATAATAACCAACAAATATACACTTCTCACTTTTAGGCTGCAATGCTTTCCTTTTCTCATCAGGAATGTGAGCCCATGCTATACTCCCAAATACATTGAAGTGACTTACATCTGGTTTAATTTTAGTCCAAGCTTCTTCCAGTGTTATATTTTTAAGAGCCTTTGTGGGAGTGCGATTTACTATGTAATTTGTACAGTTGATGGCTTCCTCCCAATACTTTAGACTTAATCCCTTAGATTGGATCATACAATTAGCCATTTCTTTTAATGTACGGTTCTTTCTCTCAGCAACACCATTTTGTTGTGGTGTATATGGAACAGTGTGTTGCATTTGGATCAATGTGTAGTGCAATAACTTGTAAAATTATTGTTCACATATTCGCCTCCATTATCTGTTCTTAACCTTTGAATTTGATGTCCAGATTGCTTTTCTACAAGGGCCTTGTAGGCCAAAAACTTTTCAAAAACTTCGCTCTTAAGTTTTAATAAGTAAACCCATGTACATATGGAAAAGTCATCAATGAAAGTTAAGAAATAATTGCACTCAGAAAAAGAAGGAGAAGAAAGTGGACCACACAAATCACTATGAACAAGCTGCAAAGGACCCGAGGTGTGCCAAGAGGCACGTTTGTCAAAACTATCCTGGTGATACTTTGAAATGGTTCTTCTGTTCAACCCCGCCCTTCTAGAGATTGGGATTAGGATTTACAAATGGATGGAATGATTCTACACCCGACATAGAGAGACGATATGATGTGCTCACCTCCGAAACTCCACCTTTGCCCAGAAGCTACGAATGCTCTAATATCCTCCTGATATTTGTCGAGAACACAACTGACGCAAACACCATCTCTGCATGAAACAAGAGGAACACCGGTCACCATATGGTGATTACATAGTTGTTGCAATGAGTGATAGTTTAGATGACCAAACCGTTCATGCCAAATTTTGCTCAAGTCATCGCTATGAACAACAAAAACTGATGAAAAAGATGATGACCCAAAGTTGTCAAATTTGTACAACCTGGTAATATCATCAACAATTCTAGTTACAAGAACATGCTTAGGATATTTTAGATCCTTGATTACAACTTGGTGAGGTGAAAACTCTATGGTTTTACCTTCACCTAAATGAGTGATTTGATATACTAATAGAAGGTTACAAGAAAGACTTGGAACACATAATACATCATTGAAATGACCATTTTCTACTTGCACTGTTCTAGATCCTTCAACACTAAGAGATCTATCATCACCAACAAATATTTGCTTGGTGTTACATTCATTTAGAGTAGACAATATTGCTCTATCCTTAGCCATATGATAGGATGCTCTAGAATCAATAAGCCACTCATCAGAAGTAGAAGTAGAAGTAGAATTTGTATTGAAGGAGAAACTAGAAGCAGAAAGTGCATGTCCATGAGAAGAAGAAGAAGAAGTAGAATCAATACTGATGTTGTGCTTCTAAAGATGCCATCTTCTTGAAACATTTGGACTCATCATGACCATATTTATCACAAAAGTTGCAATGTCTGTTAGTATTCTTATTTTTATATTTTGCTCCTTTGTCTCCATTAGGAGCAAAAGCTGTCTGAGTGGGTTTGGGACCCTTATATTGCTTGTTGTTGTGGCGAGGATGTTGCTTCTTGGGATTCTTGGGTTTATCTTTTTGATGGACAACTAAGGATTTGTTGGAGGTACCTGCAGTGCTAATCACTCCAAGTTGTACTAGTTTATCTTGCTCTCTAATCAAAGCATCACAAAAGTTCTCAAGACTGGGTTTTTGATAAGCTACCCCTAGAGTCTCTTGCATGGCATAAAAAGTAGATACAAACATAGAATATGCACTACCTAACTTAGAAAAAATAAGATAGATGCAACGATCTTCGTCTATATTTATCTTACATTCTTCACATAAAGTTCTGAGTGTTTTAAACTTAGATAGATAGTCTTCAATGCAAGGAAAATCACTTGGACTTAAAGTTAGTGCTTGATTTTCTAACTGTTGTGCTCGAATAATATTATGTTACCAAACACAGATTCAATCTTTTCTCAAGCTTTTTTGGGTTTATCAATTGATTGAAGGTGGAACCTTAAATCAAGAAAGATGAACATTCCGATTAATCAACGTGCTTCGTCATTCCTATTATCCCATTTGGCTTTCTTATCAGCATCGGTGGGTGCTGTTTCCTTTCCCAAGGTAATCCGGTACAAGCCTTTACTTCTTAATAAATCCTCCATATGGGATTTCCATTGGAAGTAGTTGGTGCTGGTAAGTAAGAGATTACTTGTAGAATCCATATTAAATATGTAGATAATACATATTTAAAAACTGAAACTGATGATCTGAATGAAAAGAGCTTGAAAAGTTATGCGGTTTAAAAAAAATCGGTACTGAAAACAGACTTCGGATGTGAGAGTTATGCCCTTTTAAAACAAAAGCATAAACGGTAACCAAAGGACCACGTGGTAATGTAAGTTGCTTTATGAAGTGACCCACTTTTATAAAGAGAAGTGACGCTCACTTTTACAAAGAAAAGCTGCATGCAAAATAAATAAATCTAAAATTAAATATTAAAGCTACTTATAGTGATTCACTTTTATACTTGAAGTGAAATGCACTTTACAATTTTAGCATGAACTTTTTCAAAAAAAGTAACAAAAGAGAGACTTAAACTCAAGACCTCTTACTTAATAAGACAAATTTTAACCAAATGGTGTAGCAAAACATATTGTAATGTTCAGAAGGAGGATTGTTGTTGTTGTTGTTGAAGGGTTAGATCTCGGTTAGCTTACTCGGAAAATGCACCTTTTCCTATTTGTTTCTGATTTGCCGAGATCGCATAGGGCGCAGGGAAAAGAGCATATGCAGATCTAAAAGAGCATCAACCCATAAATAAAAAAATACAAAACCGAAATAAAACCAAAATACTTCTCTGCAAAAAATTTTAAAAATGCGTATTTAAACTTTATAACTTTGGATCTGACTGTAATGGCTGTATCTTGGGCAAACATAAACCTTTTTGAGTGAAACGAAAAGTGTTTTTGAATGAAACGAGTGCTCCAGACACAATGGAACAGTCCTTTCAACCCATAAATGTACAAAAATGACAGAAAATGGAGATGATGCAACTCAGATTCATGATCTCGATCTACAACAGGAGCGGGTCTTCAAACAGGCTCTGATACCATGTTCAACAACACATGTATTACAACAGAGGACGAACAACTTAAGTAACCACTCAGATAACCAGATAAAAGATTAACACACCGATGTTTTCACATGGTAAAAACCCTATGGGGAAACATTCAAGGCCCCAGCCAACGTGTCTACTTGGAGCAGTTTATTAATGCAAAGAAAAAGATTACACAGAGATTTTACAAGAGAGTTTCTCACAATCGATCATCGACAAATGACCCTCCATGCTCTTTAAATAGAGATCATGGACCAGAGAGTTCTTTTGGATTCATCGCATAGGTTTTATGATTTTCGACGTTTCAGACCAAACTAGTGTGGTCCATCATCAGGAAAGCGTTTGTGAAAAATGAAGGAAAAAAGAATATAACATGTATATAAATACTTGAAAAGTTTTTATACGGAGCCGACTTATAGAAAATGAAATCAATAATTATAAAATTTTTAAGATTATAATTGTTTGTTTAATTAATTAGTTATTTGTTTTAATAATTAATTACTTGTTTGTTTATTAATTTTTATTTTTATTTAAAAAGCGCTGGCTGGACAATGTTTAAAACTTAATATTTAGAATTATTCATGTTAGCTAGGGTAGGGATCCAATTTTGACTAATTTTCCATCCATCATCTCTGTTTAGATTATTAGGTTGTTTTTCAATTTCGATTGCTTCTCTGAATTTCCTATTGTGATAGTGATCTATCCTGGCAAGGATTTTGGTTTCTTCAATACAAATGTGATGTTTGGTTTTATCTGAGTGTTCTGCGAGAGCTGAGGGACGAGTGCGATTGTGTTTGATGTCAGCGGCGTGTTCTTGAATCCTAATTCTAAAAAAACGACCTGTTTCTCCTATGTATTGTTTACCACATGAACATGGGATCATATAGACACCTTTATGTTCGATGGGATCAACAGAGTCTTTGACTGACCTAAGGGAATTCCTAATAATGTTTAGGGGCTTGAAAGTTGCACTAATATTTTTCTTCTTTAAAATCCTCGCAAGTTTGTCTGTTGTTCCTTGTATGTAGGGTAAGTAAACCTTAGACACATCATTATTTGTTTGTTCTTTATTCCTAGGTGTTTTGGTGGCATTTTGAAAAGCTTTCATTACCTGATGTTTTTTATAGCCATTATTTTTAAAAACATTAAGGAGGTGCTTTTTCTCTTCCTCTAGGTGTTCATCATCAGAAATTCTAAAGGCTCTAGTGGCCAAGGTGTTTAGAACACCTAGTTTTTGGGAGGGGTGATGATGGAAATCGGCATGAAGGTATTGTTCAGTGTGGGTTTTATTCCTATAAACTTGATGGGATAAGGAACCATCAAGTATTTTTGTGACTCTGACATCTAGAAAAGGAAGACTATCATTATTTTCAACCTCCATCGTGAACTTGATGTGATGGGATAAGGAACCATCAGGTCTTTTCAAGTATTTATATACGTGTTATATTCTTTTTTCCTTCATTTTTCACAAATTCTTTCCTGATGATGGACCACACTAGTTTGGTCCGAAACGTCGAAAATCATAAAACCTATGCGATGAATCTGAAAGAGCTCTCTGAACAAAACAATGGTCGCAAAAGTCTTAGAACATAGATCATGGACCAATTGGGTGTTAAGCCACAGATCAATGGCCGTTAAGATCGAGGAGAGTATGAACCGTCGAATCACTCTATGTCGGGAACATATCGTGACCGTCGGATTTTCTAACTATAAATGAATACTAATGCATACTAAAGAAACACACTAGAAAACACACTTTTACCTAACAACACAATAGACCAAGTAGATCTTAACTAACTCCTAAGTGTCTAAGTATCCTAACATCCCCCTTTAAGAACAACTTGGAATAGGATTGAAGGATTTACAATAGTGACAAAATAGGATAAGGAATGAGGCATTAGAGCCTATCCCCCCTTAATGACAACTTCCTGAACTCCTAACATAGATCGAAGTTTGGAAAACTTTGCTTCTGTAAGAGACTTTGTGAAAATGTCTGCAACTTGATCTTCTGTAGGAAAAAAGATGGAATTTATTTTTGCTACAAGGGCAAAGGTTCATTATAGTCAATTCCTTCAACTTGGGAAAATCCTTTGGCAACTAACCGAGCCTTGTGTATTTCAACACTTCCATCTGATGCATACTTAGTTTTGTAGACCCATTTGCATCTAACAAGTTTTCTTCCTTTTGGAAGAGGTACAAGATCCCAAGTATCGTTTTCCATTAAAGAACGATACTCTTCATTCATTGCTGTATCCCAATTTGGATGACCTGAAGCTTTTGCAAATGTCTCTGGATCATGATTTTCTGAAACTTGAGCCAAAAGAGAAGAGGCTCATTGGAACTGTGAACGTGTCCGATGTTGATCTGAAGGATCAATGACAAGATCACCAACTACTTCTCGTGTTGAACGGACCCATCTAGGAAGCGATGGAGTTGGTGTGGGTTTAGGTTCAAAGGACTCATCTAGAGGAGGGTGAGAAAGCAGAGGTGGATTTTCATCCTCACTGTCATCATCTGAAGAAGAAATCAGATCAGAAGAAGGCACAAACGCCGAAGATGGCTCGCAGGCCGAAGAAGGCACAACCACCGAATTAGGCTCGTAGGCCAAAGAAGACACAAACGTCGAATTAGGCTCGTAGGCCAAGAGATTTTCATCAAATTTAACATCTCTTCTAATAATGATTTCATTACAATGTGATTGAAGAAGTCTGTAACCTTTGACATCTTCATAATAACCAACAAATATACACTTCTCACTTTTAGGCTGCAATGCTTTCCTTTTCTCATCAGGAATGTGAGCCCATGCTATACTGCCAAATACACGGAAGTGACTTACATCTGGTTTAATTTTAGTCCAAGCTTCTTCTAGTGTTATATATTTAAGAGCCTTTGTGGGAGTGCGATTTACTATGTAATTTGCACAGTTGATGGCTTCCACCCAATACTTTAGACTTTATCCCTTAGATTGGATCATACTATTAGCCATTTCTTTTAATGTGCGGTTCTTTCTCTCAGCAACACCATTTTGTTGTGGTGTATATGGAACAATGTGTTGCATTTGGATTCCCTGTGTAGTGCAGTAACTTGTAAAATTATTGTTCACATATTCGCCTCCATTATCTGTTCTTAACCTTTGAATTTGATGTCCAGATTGCTTTTCTACAAGGGCCTTATAGGCCAAAAACTTGTCAAAAACTTCACTTTTGAGTTTTAATAAGTAAACCCAAGTACGTCTGGAAAAGTCATCAACGAAAGTTAAGAAATACTTGCACTTAGAAAAAGAGGGAGAAGAAAGTGGACCACACAAATCACTGTGAACAAGCTGCAAAGGACTCGAGGCGTGCCAAGAGGCACGTTTGTCAAAAATTTCCTGATGATGTTTTCCGAGAACACAACTATCACAAACACCATCTCTGCATGAAATGAGAGGAAGACCAGTCACCATCTCTTGATTACATAGTTTCTGCAATGAGTGATAGTTTAGATGACCAAACCGCTCATGCCAAAGTTTTCTCAAGTCATCGCTATGAGCAACAAAAACTAATGAAAAAGCTGATGACCCAAAGTTGTCAAACTTGTACAACCTAGTAATATTATCAACAAGTCCAGTTGCAAGAACATGCTTAGGATCTTTTAGATCCTTGATTACAACTTGGTGAGGTGAAAAATCGATGGTTTTACCTTCACCTGAATGAGTGATTTGATATACTGATAGAAGGTTACAAGAAAGATTTGGAACACATAATACATCATTGAAATGACCATTTTCTACCTGAATTGTTCCAGATCCTACAACACTAAGAGATCTATCATCACCAACAAATATTTCCTTGGTGTTACATT
>JASDQU010105291.1:113693-141033 GCA_032191745.1 Picea mariana
GTTTTAAGAAGTAAACCCAAGTATGCATGGAAAAGTCATCAATGAAAGTTAAGAAATACTTGCACCCAGAAAAAGAAGGAGAAGAAAGTGGACCACACAAATCACTGTGAACAAGCTGCAAAGGACCCGAGGCGTGCTAAGAGGCACGTTTGTCAAAACTATCCTGATGATGTTTGCTGAGAACACAACCGACACAAACACCATCTCTTCATGAAACAAGAGGAAGACCAGTCACCATCTGGTGATTACATAGTTGCTTCAATGAGAGATAGTTTAGATGACCAAACCGCTCATGCCAAAGTTTGCTCAAGTCATTGCTATGAGCAACAAAAACTGATGAAAAATATGATGACCCAAAGTTTTCAAATTTGTACAACCTAGTAATATCATCAACAATTCTAGTTGCAAGAACATGCTTAGGATCTTTTAGATCCTTGATTACAACTTGGTGAGGTGAAAACTCTACGGTTTTACCTTCACTTGAATGAGTGATTTGATATACCGATAGAAGGTTACACGAAAGACTTGGAACACATAATACATCATTGAAATGACCATTTTCTATTTGAACTGTTCCAGATCCTTCAACACTAAGAGATTTATCATCACCAACAAATATTTGCTTGGTGTTACATTCATTTAGAGTAGACAATATGGCTCTATCCTTAGCCATATGATAGGATGCTCCAGAATCAATAAGCCATTCATCAGAAGTAGAATTTGTATTAAAGGAGAAAGCAGAAACAGAAAGTGCATGTCCATGAGAAGAAGAAGAAGAAGTAGAATCAATATTGATGCTGTGCTTCTTCATCGCTGCTTCTAAAGCTGCCATCTTCTTGAAACATTTTCACTCATCATGACCATATTTATCACAAAAGTTGAAATGTTTGTTAGTATTCTTATTTTTATATTTTGCTCCTTTGTCTCCATTAGGAGCAAAAGATGTTTGAGTGGGTTTGGGACCCTTATATTGCTTGTTGTTGTGGCGAGTATGTTGCTTCTTGGGATTCTTGGGTTTATCTTTCTGATGGACAACTAAGGCTTTGTTGGAGGTACCTGCAGTGCTGATCACTCCATGTTGTACTAGTTTATCTTGCTCTCTAATAAAAGCATCACAAAAGTTCTCAAGACTGGGTTTTTGATAAGCTTCCCCTAGAGCCTCTTGCATGGCATAAAAGGTAGATACAAACACAAAATATGCACTACCTAGCTTAGAAAAAATAAGATAGATGCAACGATCTTCATCTATATTTATCTTACATTCTTCACATAAAGTTCCGAGTGTTTTAAACTTAGATAGATAGTCTTCAATGCAAGAAAAATTACTTGGACTTAAAGTTAGTACTTGATTTTCTAACTGTTGTGCTCGAATAATATTGTGTTTACCAAACACAGATTCAATGTTTTCCCAAGCTTCTTTGGGTTTATCAATTGATTGAAGGTGGAACCTTAAATCAAGAGAGATGGACATTTCGATTAATCCACGTGCTTCGTCATTCCTATTATCCCATTTGGCTTTCTTATCAACATTAGTGGGTGCTGTTTCCTTTCCCAAGGTAATTCGGTACAAGCCTTTACTTCTTAATAAATCCTCCATATGGGATTTCCATTGGAAGTAGTTGGTGCTGGTAAGTAAGAGATTACTTGTAGAATCCATATTAAATATGTAGATAATATAGATTTAAAAATTGAAACTGATGATTTGAATGGAAAGAGCTCGAAAAGTTATGCGGTTTAAAAAAATGGCACTGAAAACGGACTTCGGATGTGAGAGTAATGCCCTTTAAAAAAAAAAACATAAACGGTAACCAAAGGACCACGTGGTAATGTAAGTTGCTTTATGAAGTGACCCACTTTTATAAAGAGAAGTGGGGCTCACTTTTACAAAGAAAAGCTGCATGCAAAATAAATAACACTAAAATAAAATATTAAAGCTACTTATACTGATTCACTTTTATACTTGAAGTGAAATACACTTTATAATTTTAGCATGAATTTTTTCAAAAAAAGTAACAAAAGAGAGACTTAAACTCAAGACATCTTACTTAATAAGACAATTTTTAACCAAATGGTATAACAAAACATATTGTAATGTTCAGAAGGAGGATTGTTGTTGTTGTAGAGGGTTAGATCTCGGTTAGCTTACCCGAAAGATGCACCTTTTCCTATCTGTTTCTGATTTTCCAAGATCGCACAGGGCATGGGTCAAAGAGAATACGCAGATCTAAAAGAGTAGCAACCCAGAAATAAAAAAATATAAAACCGAAATAAAACCAAAATACTTCTCTGCAAAAAATTTTAAAAATGCGTATTCAAACTTTATACCTCTGGATCTGACTGTAATGGCCGTATCTTGGGCAAACTGAAACCTTTTCGAGTGAAACGAAAAGTGTTCCTGAATGAAACGAGTGCTCCAGACGTAATGGAACAGTCCTCTCAGCCTATAAATGTATGAAAATAACAAAAAATGGAGATGAAGCAACTCGGCTTCAGGATCGCAATCTACAACAGGAGTGGGTCTTCAAATAGGCTCTGATACCATGTTCAAAAACACAGGTATTCCAATAGAGGACGAACACCTTCAGTAACCACTCACATAACCAGATCAAATATCAACACGCCGATGTTTTCACGTGGTAAAACCCCTACTGGGAAACATCCAAAACCCCAACCAACGCGACCACTTGGAACAGTTTATTAATGCAAAGAAAAAGATTATAGAGAGATTTTACTAGAGATTTTCTCACAATCGATCATCGGAAAATGACTCTCCATGCTCTTTAAATATAGATCATGGACCAATCGGGTGTTAAGCCATGGATCAATGGTCGTTAAGATCGAGGAGAGTATGAACCGTCAGATCACTCTATGTCGGGAACATATCGTGACCGCCAGATTTCCTAACTACAAATGCATACTAATGCATACTAAAGAAACACACTAGAAAACACACTTTTACCTAATGACACAATAGACCAAGTAAATATTAACTAACTCCCAAGTGTTTAAATATTCTAACAGAGCAGGGATGGAAAAAATGATAATGGGATTATGAGGGGAATATAATGAGTGAAAAGTGATAGCATGAGAGGGAATAATATATGGATATTGTTCATAAAGATAAATAAAATCAAACAACAACCATAACTCTGTTCAAACCCCATAATCCAATAAGCATTCACTTTTAAAACCAAAACCATTTAACTGTCACTTCTTTACATAATGCTTGCTGACTTCAAAAACACAATTCATATGCCCAAAAATACTCAATTACAGTAGCCCTTGCATCTATACAATATCTATATAGCAATCATGATAACAACATTGCCATTTTATGATAGCATAATAATTCGTTGAGCCACAGTCATTTATATTCCAATGCTAAATCCTTTTCCTTCTAAAATCATATAGAAATATGCATAGTGATTCCAACCATAAACATCCAATATTTATTCCTCAAACTCAAATAAGAATAGGCCCAGTATTATCCACCATCTGTCGATTTTCCAAACATTGTTCGATATAACCAACTGAGCATTAAAACTCATAATCAAGCCCCAATTCAATCACACACAAGTGTTCATCCAATAAAATCAACATAAGTATTGATTCGAAATAGCATTCAACCAATAACATGCAACTCTGATCCTGAGCTTCTCGTAGATTGAACATGTGCAAACTTATTTTAATAATTGCCCAACGAGAGACAGAGCCAAATCGTTCTCAATCAACAAAGCAAACACATAGTTCTCTTTACCTTTGACTAGATTTGCAATGATATCAAGATCGTTATTAGAGTTTAACACAACAAATGGAAGTAAGAACAAATAGCTTGACCAAATGAATAAGTCCTCAGGGACGCAAACAACTCGTGCCCTTTAAAAATTTATCATAGAGAAGTAACAACATTATAGGGATCAATCAATGGATAATATTCGAAGATGCAGACAACTCATGCCCTTTTCAAATTCACCACATACACATAACCTTTAAAAAAATTCTTAACAGTGAGGGTTACCAAAACATGACAGTCAACCACCCTCAATAGAGAACGAGAGGAAACGAACTCTTAAAATCATTGTAAAGAGAATGCCCGAGCATGATCCGTGGCCAACCAAAAAGATATACAAGCTTCCATTTAAAGTTCTGGGTGATACTAAAATCGACTATGCAATGATTCCCAACAACAACGATAATGAGGGAAACACCATGATACATAATAGCTCGGGGCTCGACCAAGACATGGAAAGAACACTCCAACTCTTAACAGTTCACATTGCAACCTAGAGAAATGAGCATATCAACCACAGAGATGAAAAGGAGTGGCAAAAATTAACACCAAGACTGGTTGCAATACCAGTGCGCAAAGCTCAAAGCTTGCTAACTATAATCATAAGTTTCCACAGAGAACCAGACCAAAAACTCCAAGCTGAACAAACATGCTTTTCTATGATTTAACTGATAAACACATGCACATATTACACACAAAAAAGAATATCCATTCCTCTTCTTTTAAAATCCAACAGTCTAGAATATTCATAGAAGAACCCACATACAACACCAATACATAGTCCAAAAAACTTAAGAAAAACACAGACCTGAAGCCAGTCTGAGCCAAAAATTGATTCATAACGTAGAGGAACCGTCATGGATGGAAAAATAAGGAACCATATGTGGAAAATCTTGCTCGAGGGAGAGAATTAGATTGTATCTTCCTTCACAACCAAAAATTGTGGAGCATCAATAACCACCAGAGCCAAAAATAAAATGCAAGTATGGCTAGGGTGACAGGCCTCAAGGGTTGTTTGAGTGATGTGCAGTAAATGCATGTCGCTTCCTTCCCCAACCTCATTCAATTCAACGTAAAATCCAACCAATTCACCATAACATTAACCATTAATCCAACCAAATATCCCCTTTCTATATCCATTTACATAGTGCACCACCCAAAGTATTGTTAAAACCCTTAAAAAAAAAATAACCATGTGCTATAATGTTACCACATATGCCTCACACAAAGCGCATAAGTCTAGCAGTAAGGGTTTATACACCTTTTGTTTGTCACAATTTCATATAACCTTAGGGCTTGTACACAGTCCTTTTATTTGAAAAATCTCCCATATCATCCTTTATCAAGATCATAAATAAAAAAATTAACCCATTTTTAATTGCAATGTCAAACCAAACCGATAATGATCCTTTTATCCATAAATAAACCTTAATATAACTTGTGAATGAACATCAAAACAATCCAGTGCCATGCAATAATCAACTATCAACTTATGTCACCAAAACATTTTAAACTATAATTTGAATCATCAACTGTAGAAGACTGTGTTGACATCATCATAACAACAACAAAAAATATAAGCGCAACATATCCATCATAGCGCCACTAGTCTACAAGGGGGTCCCACCTACTAGTTTATTATTATTATTATAAATAAATATTAGAGCTTGGCAATTATTTGCGAGTAGTATTCATCTTTTCAATTTTAAGCGTCAACAAACTGACGACTCCACAGGGAATTTTGTTTCCAATAGATTAAGAACTTAGATAGTCTGGTTTCGTAGACTAGGTGAACATTAGATCAAGGAATGCATATCATAATATTTATGCAACAGGGGAAGTGAGGCGGTTTAAGGGAAAATATGATTTGGGATTTAGGGAATAACTTATGGAAAATGTTATGTATGAGGGGGTTATTCCCGTATGCATAACATTCTATTAATCATAGTAAAATCATTCTTTGCTTTAAGGAGAAAAAATCTGGTGAGGTCTTTTTGAATCTTGGAGCAGAGGGAAGAAAATGAAAGTAGAAATAGGGATAAAAAACCAACTATCTTATCTAACAACAATACTGAAGTAGATAGAAATTTCAATGATGTCTTCAAGGGTGGACATCATGACAGCTGTGTAACCTGATTGTTATTGATTAATAATACTTGCAGAATAGCATCACGTGGCAAAACTGATCCAAAATTTTATTTCTGACAAGAAAAGAAGTCAATAAAAGAAATAAAACAACAAAAACGAAACAACAGAAAGAAATTGTTGATACTGAGAGGGGGGTGAATCAGTATCAAGTACAATTTAAAACCTTTTTCAACTTATACTTAAACCATTTAATTATATCCAATGAGCAATGAACAATAGTATAAGAGTTACACCAATACACCACAATACACCATGCACAATATATGAGAAATAATCAATAGTTTTTGTTCAAGGGAAGTAATGACTTCCAAAGGTAGCTACAGCTTCCAAATGTAAAGGGAGGGATAAACCTCCAAGAGGAAGATACAATCCTCCAATATAAAGAGATATTTTAACTCTCTATCCTTGCCCCTTCCTTCCACCCAAGAATATATGAGAGATAATAAAACTTTATTCAATTCTAGTCTGTTCATAAGACCCAACTTGTACAGCATGCCCCGTGCTCAATATTTAACATATGATTCTGAAACTCACACACAAGAAACTACAGTCTGTACTCTTTCCAATGGAAGTGGTACCACTACATTTGGAGTCTGTATGAAAAAGTTATGACTGTTTTACCCAGAACACCTGTTTTTTGACTAGTTTCAGGACTGGTCACAAACCCTATATTCCACAGAGTGTATCTCCTTAATTATAGCGAATCAAAAGCTGAAATTTTTAACAGAGGTACCTTGATATGTCTTCTCAATACCATAGCGATTTCACCATATGAATCGTTCTAGAAAAAAAGTTATAGCAAAAATGGTAAGATGACATGAAAATAACATACCTTAGAACACATCACCAAAAGACTTCATCCTCCCTTGAAATCCAGCCTTCTTTTTCTTCTTCTTCCCTCTGAAATTCAACTTGTATCAAATGAATGTATAATGATGTTTATTTATACCATTTATGTCAATTCCTTTTAACATTAGGGCCGACCTGACACTTTCTTATTTTGTAATTCTTTTCTTTAATTATCTTCAGGGCCTACATGTACAATTCACTTTGTCATCTTCAAAAATTCATTTCTCCTCAACCATGAGGATCCACGTGACGTGCCACATACCACTGGAAACAACATGATGTATATTATCCATCCATGGGTTTTGTATTTGCATGTGAATTTTCCTTCATGTCCAAATAAATTCATCAATCTTGTGGTCCAAAACCCATGACTAGGGTTGACATCAATGACAACAACCAATCTTCCAACAATCTCCCCCTTTGTCATTGATGGCAACACTCATGCTCCCCCTATCATCATGATCCCAATTTCTTCAACAAAGCAAAATCAAAGCAATGAAACAAAACTATAATACATGAATAATTCCATACAACATTTAAAATTTCAAGTTGGTTCCACATAGTGTTTTAAGTGGGAACCGTTGGTGCTATAGGAAAACAATCGCTCTTCCAAGTCCTTTAGAATATCAGAATTTGCGCCCAGGAAAAAAGCAATTTTAAAAGGACCCAACCATAACTTTTGAAACTTTGAATGCCTTCCTCTATCAACATGAACTGAATCCCACATCAAGACTTTCTCATTAGCCTTAAATTTGATAGATTTTGCACTTCTATTGAAATATATTTTAAAAATTTGTTGTCTTCTCTTTATGTTATCCAAGGCAAATGTCCGATGTTCCTATAAAACCAAGAGTGCATTTATCCTTTGAGAGATATTGAAAGAATTTAATTCTTCAACATGTAGCATTAGCCTTAGAGAAGAAAGTTACAGCTCGGTAGGAAGAATGGCTTCTTGACCATAAATAAGTTGGAAGGGAGTGCAACCATTGCTCACCTTGGTGTTAGTGCGATATGCCCAAAGAGCATAAGTGAGGAGAGTGTGTCATTGGCGAGGCTTATCTTCAATGAGCCTCTTGATAATTCTAACCAAATTTTTGTTAGTAGACTCGGCTTTCCCATTTCCTTCAGGATAATAAGCCGATGAGGTAAAATGTTTAACTCCCAGTTTAGATAGAAACTGAGTCAGCTTAGCATAAATAAAAGCGGGACCGTTGTCTCTAATAATTTCCAAAGGAAGGCCAAATTTGGAGAAAATATTAGTTTCAAGGAAATAAATCACCTGCTCATCCTGCAAATGCTTAAGTGGGACAACTTCAGTCCATTTTGTAAAATAATATGTGGCTGTTAAGATGAAAACTTGCCCTACTGAGGATGGAGGATTAATAATACCAATAAAGTCCAAACCCCATTTTGAAAAAAGAAAGTCAGGGAGGACATGTTGTAAAGGCATGGCAGAAAGACATTCTTTCCCAGTGAACTTCTGGCACTTGTCACAAGATCTTGAAAAATTATAAGAATCACGAAAAATTGAAGGCCAATAGTACCCTTTCTTGATAATCTTAAAAGAAGTAGTTTTAGCAGAAAAGTGCCCTCCCACATGAATGAAATTTTTTGAAGATCCATGGGTCTCTTGTAACAATTTCTGTGCTTCCTCATTATTTACACATCGAAGTAATATACCATCGACAAATCTCCTAAACAAGAAGTATCCTAAAATGACGTATCTAGAAGATTCAAGACAAAGCCTTCTCCTTTGATGAGTGTCTAAGTTATCTGGACATCTATGATTTTGCAAGTAATATACCAGATCTTTATACCAGGGATGTTCAACTACAGGAAGGATTTGACTATCAGTATAAAACAATGCTGACAGAGGATTATCTTGTTCATCAATTTCTTCACTTGCTTCAGCATGTTGAGCCAAGTGAAGGGCTAAGTCACGTCCCTTAATGGTTTTAGAAGTCATGATGGTTAAATCATGCTCCTGGATCTTGGCAAGCCAATGTGCGAGTTTCCCTAAAAGATAAATCTATGAGAGAAAAAACTTGACAACAGGTAAAGGGACTTTTACAAGCGTGTGCTTACCTAAGATAAAGTGGTGAAATTTCTCAACAACTTTAACAAGAGCAAAAGCATGTTTTTCAATATAAGAATATTTGAAATCATCAACTGACAAGCTTTGAATCATGTAAGCTACTAGTTTTTCATTATATTGGTCATCACATTCAATGGGGATAAAAAAGACTGCTTCCTCTGTGGCAATAGTATATATAATAAATTCTTTCTCAAAATCCGTCTTCGCCAAAACCGATGCAGAACTGATTTCCTTCTTAATCCTTACGAAAGAATTTTCGACATCATCAGTCCAAGAAAAGGAGCGATCTTTCTTAAGAATATTGTGAATTGGTTTGACCATTACAACCAAATCAGGAACAAACCTACAGACAAAGTTGATAATGCCTATAAAGGCTTGAACCTCCTTTTTTGAAGTAGGAGCAGGAAGATTTAGTATAGCAACAATCCTTTTGTGATCTATACTTATTCCTGAATCAGAGACAATGTGCCCAAGGATCTTTCCCTTGGTAATGCCGAATATAGACTTATAATGATTTAAAGAAATGCCAAATTTCCTGCATCGCATGAGAACCTTTCTAAGATGGCCAAAATGATTCGATCGGTTCTTTGAATATACAGTCAAGTCATCAAGATAAATCTGAATAATCTTACCGATCAGATCGTCAAAAGCTATCTGCATAGCTCTTTGGAAAGTGGCACTTGCATTAGATAATCCAAAAGGCATGCATTCATAAGCAAATGTGCCCCAACGTTTAATAAAAGTGGTTTTGTATTTATCTATCCTTTTTACCTTGATCTGATTATAACTAGAAAAACCGTCAAGTAAGGACATCATCCGTGACCCTGTAACTTGCTACAAAATCATTTCCATATTAGGTAGAGGAAAATGGTCTTTCACACTGGCTTTATTTAATGCACTAAAGTCAACGCATGGTCTGATTTGACCTATTTTTTTCCGAATGGGAACCAAATTGGAAACCCACTCAAAATAATTAACGGGGAAAATTATCCTAGTATTCAAGAGTATTTCCAACTCCTTTCTAATAGTTGCTTCCAGTGTGGGGTTAATGGGTCTTTGTTTTTGCCTAACTGGTTTTATTCCTTCCTTGATAGGAATAGCATGCTATATAAGAGTAGGATCAAAACCACGAAGATCCTCATAAGACCAAGCAAAAACATCTTGAAATTCATGAAGTAACTCAGTGAATTTTGAATTCTCTTCATGAGTACATTGGGCACCTATCTTAACATTCTTTGGACAATCGGGTGTCCCAATGTTCAAGGAAATGGTTTCACCCACTTTCCTTTTTTACTCCTCTTCTTTATGTTTTTCTTTGTTTCCTACATCACTCGATGAAAATGAACTTTCTAAAGGAGTCAAGCCCTTCAAAAGTTTATTGTATTCCATGGATATAATCTCCTTAGGATTATATAGTTCATTTTGATTGAAAGCACAGATGCTTTCATCACTAGGGAAGACCTTCTATGACTCTACATTGTTAGGGATATGAGGATGATACAACGATTGAAAAGTGTAATTGCGTCTTTGTGGCATACGTTGCCGAGTAGGAGAGGTTGCAAAGACAACTAACCTATCAACCACTAAATTTAGTTCCCTTTTAACATGAGTGATGTTAAATGATGGTAAGTTCAAGATAACCGCCCAAACAGTTTGGGTGTAGCGTTTCATTAACTTGTTGCTCAGAGAATATATTTTCTGTACAAGGTTTACAATAAGTTCATAGTCCCCAAAAACTGTAAGGTGACCACAACCTAAATTATAGGCATTTTCAATGCCTAGCAGTAATGCTTCAAATTTGGTGACGTTGTTTTTCCAAGGAAATTCTAACCTATAGGAAAAGTTGTGAATTTTACCTACAGGAGAGTACAGGATAATGCTATCTCCATTACCTTCGTTAAAGCATGAAACATCAAAGTGCATATTCTACATCCCCTCCTCCAGGTCAATTTGTTCCAAGGTAGTGTTATCCTCATCTGCAAAGATGTAATACACTCTTAGGTCCTCTTTGATATAATTTACATTAGAATGTGGAATGCTTTATATATACAGTGAAATTCTTTCCTCCCTTAGGACTATGATGTTATTCCCATTCCAAGGAATGGATAGGTGTGTCCTGTCGAGTGAGAGATATCCACTCGTCAAAGATTGCCAGTCTCTTCCTAAGATGATTGAATAATTACTCACTGGCATGTCAATTCCTGAATATTAAGGGTTGTCCTTATTTCAGGATGCGCGCACAAAACCAAAGTCACGTCCTTGATCTCACCTATGGTCGATTGTTTTAAACTATTATAAGAGAGCATGCTTCTATCATTTTCATTTGTACAAGACAAGCCTAGCTCTTCCATAATAATTTTCGACATCACGCTTGGGCCCGAACGACTATCAAACAGACAACAATGGGCTATTTTGTCCATAATTTTTACAGAAATGAAAAATGGAGGATTTTTTACAGAGTGTCTAAAATTATTTACACCTACTTTATTTACAGTTGAGTCCTCTTCGTTTACCTCTTTAGAGAAAATGGCTATGGTGGAATTTTTTCCTTCCATGAAATTTTTTAGATGCTTTTGTTGCTCAGGGATGACAACCATGTCCAGAAGAGTAGCATCGGCCTTGATATTAGCCAATTGATTGAGAATGTTGTATTTGGCAGAGGGAAGAGGGGAGGGAGTTCCTTGACTGTCAGGAGTTTTAGTAACTTGTACAGTAGCAGCTGGTGAAGATGAGATTGGGCTAAAAGAATTACGAGGGGGATCATATTTCCCTTTTGAAACATAATATTTATTCCTAGTATTTACGATCATGACATCCTCTGGCTCTGTGAAATCTAGAACAATAATGGTAGTTTCAGGCCTTTTGCCAAATATTTTATCCCTGGCACTCTTATTTACCTTACAAGTACTTTCCTTGTGGTGTTCCTCTCAAAATTTACTCCAACTACGAAGCATTATGGCTTTAGGATCAAAGTTGTTTTCATTTGAATTCCTAAAGGGTGGTGAAGAAGAAGACCAGGCTCTAGGAGTAAGTGAAGGGACATTTCCCTTTTGCTCATATGCTATTATTCGATTGTTCATATCTTGTACAAGATGTAAGAGGGAAGACATGTCCGTTTGTTTAATTGAGTCTCCCTTGGGAAGACCTGTTCTTTCAAGCTGTTCTTCATACTGTAGACAAGTATGTAGAGAGGAACCAATATTGTCAATAGATTTTTCTTCAAGCCTATGATGGTAAGGGTAAGGTAGAGAATTATAGTAATGCATAAAAGCGGCTTGGTTCTAAGGGCGAATAAGTTCGAGAATTTGATTATATAACTTGGTGAAATTTAAGTTGAAAGAATTAATAGTCTCACCATCCTTATACACAATGTTATTGTATTCCTGTAATTGTTCGACTGGGCTTTTAGACTTCCCATAAGTTGATTTGAACCAGTAAACTAACTCTTCCCAAGTGGAAAGAATATTTGGAGGAAGATCAAAGAAATCTGCCGCTGCTTTCCCTTCAAGGGAATTAACAAATAAGTGCATACAAGTATCATTGTTATTGGCTCCTATATTGTGACAAGCATTAGAGAATGCCACCAAGTGTTCATTTGTTGTGACTGTTTTATTTCCAGAAAACCTAGGGATATTCTCTTTGAATTTTGGAAGTGGACGAGTAGTAGGTGCTAGGTTCAGAGGAGAGGATACATGCCATAGGGTAGTAGTAGCATCTTCTTCGAATTGAAAGAGTCCATACTTCTTTATAACCTTAGTGGGGTTTGTAGTTGATTGGAATGGAATTTGATGACTATACAAGCTTCCAATAAATGATGAGGTCGAGGGTTGAGAAGTTGGGGAATCTCCAGTGCCACCAGAGCCATTGCCAATTCCATTTGGTGAATGATGGATGGGGGTGAGAAAGATGATTTAGCTGAATCATACACAGTTCTCCTTAGAGGGCCTTGTTGGGTTAACATAATAACATTCTTTCTTCCTATTTTAGTGATAGGAGTGATTTTAGGAGACAATACTCTTCTTCTCCTAGAGATACGAGGATTTAAGGACATTAAAATAGGATCACAACTTTAGGGAAGAGAGAGCTTATAAATGATTCTTAGGCTGCCTTTGTCTGGCCTCCCATCGTTCCCAAACACTTATGTCTTGTTCAATTACTGCCCACGAGCGTTCAATCTCAACCCATGTGTTAGTAATCTCTAAGATGGTATTGAATAAGGTTAAAGAAATGCTGGTTTTGTCTTTAAGACCGGGCTCAATATTGGGCCGCCTTGTAACCGATACTATCATGAAAAAGAAAACAATCAAAGAATCAAAAGCAAAAACATACAAATATTCAATGATAATCATGCATACAATCAACCAGAGAGATATGGAAGATCTCCCAAATATGGTCACCAAATAAATGTTGAGGAAAAGATATGAATGATCTTACTCAAGCATTTTCGAATCTTGCCTGGCTAGGACAAGATAATCGGGAATATCACCCTATGCTTTATAGTCTCATAATAATTTCCCAATCCACAAGTATTAATTACAAGGGCTTAGGCTAATTTATTAATGAAAAGAATGTTGCAATTTTTTTTTATATTTTTTTTATATTTTAGTTTCTAAAACATATGCACATTACAGAAAAGTAAATATGGAGATCGAAAAGAAAAAGTGACCAAGTCATAAATACACACAAATGAGACAGAATACAAATCTGATTTATTTCATTCCAAGATATCAAAAGTGTTTTTCTCTTTACAAAACCCTGTGAGGGCATGGACCAAAGTCCAATTTAGAGATCGTCGATGAATACCATACAAAAGGACTCCAACAAGAAGTAAAAACTGAAATTTATAATCTGGATCATCTTGCCACAGACTGCTGCCAATTTGACTCTGAAAAATATCCTTTATCAGCTATGAAACTCAATCCATAAACAAACAAGTATACACAGACTATCAAGGATGGATCAACACCTCTAAAACAAACATCTGAATGATATGGTTAAGCTTTGAACCTTGTTGTATACAATAGGACCCTGCTGTCAAAAAGAGAATTAGGCTTTGAATAACTCAAGAATGAATGAAAACTGAACTATCTCATGAAAACAAAAGAGAAAACCTTATTCTTGCTTTCTCCTTCTATTCTCCCCTTGTTTCTTCTTCTTAGTTTTTATGCCTTCCAAATAAGTTAAAGTAGTTCAACTACTTTCTTTAGTTAAGTTATTTTAACTTAACTAATTTAGTTTAGGAGAGATAATAATAATAACAGTTAAGGGTCTTTATTTAATAATAACTAGGTAGGTGGGACCCCTTGTGACATCCTTCTTTTATTCTTTTCAAATTATAAAATAAAACACAATTGGATAATCATTTAAACACATGCCACCTTGTAACTCCCTTAAATACCTTCAAAATTTGAATATTTAAATGTCAGAAATAATTCAAATCATATCCAAAAATAGGTAAATATTCACATAATCCACAATATCCAAAAAAATAGCTTGCTGTCCAAAACTTTCAACATACCACTATCTTCAACAACTCAATCATAAAAACACATAAATTAAAATCCATACTTGCCACTATGAGAGACAATCCTTCTTTTATCACTGCTATCCCCTTTGGATTTCCCATAAGTAGCCTTTGGTTGATTCAAACCTTGAGGTTGTATCTCACTAATAACATGAGAACAATCATCCTTTAGATTCATATGGGAGGACACTGATTTGAAGAGTCATTTGAAGGAGAGGAAGGGGAAGCAACAACTTTGCCTTTATGTTGCACATGGGGGACATCAGTTTTAATCCTTTTACCAGCATGAGAGGATTGGGCAGGTGAATGCACAGGGGCAATTTGATTATTAGGATTTACAGGTGGGGGAGGAGGTAATGACAAATTGGGCCAACCACGATGGCAAGGGACTACTGGATTGACAATCTCTTGCCATCCATCATTTGCAGGAACTTTTGGTTGCAAGGACACATGAGGAGGCACATGAATACCAGGGATATTTTGCGGCTAGAAGGGAGGTCTCTCTGGTCAAGGCTGTACTATTCTTTGCCCGATCTAGTTGAAGAACCTAGTTTGAAATAGTTGGTTCAAATCCCGAGCGTCAACATGAAAATGAATAGAGAATCTAGGCCTTCTGTTCCAGTTACCTCTTCCTCTATTATTTCTACCATGGCTGCCATTGTTGAAGAAACTCATCCCGTAGGAAACAATTCATCAGTAACTAGCCCTTAACAGACCATACATGACATTTTGCTTGCATGAAACAATAATTGGCTCAGAATTTGACATAAGACCCATGCAAATCCATTCATAAGAAATTATTTAATAATTGTCAAGTGATCAGGGGTTGAATAGGGCTCATGGGACATTTGGAGGGAGTGTAATGAGGGAAAAAGTGATATAATGAGGGGACAAATAAACGAGTACTGCTCAACAATTCATTAAATAATTTAACTGTGCAATCAAATACCAAAAATATCAGCTGCTACCTATTTCCATGTCATATCTTTTGTCACTGTTATACAAATTTTTTAATTTATGTTACAGAATAGGGATGCCAAAAATGATAATGGGATTATGAGGGGGATATAATGAGAGAAAAGTGATAGCATGAGATGGAATAAAATATAAATATTCTTCATAAAAATAAATAAAATCAAACAACAACCATAACTCTGTTCAGACCCCATAATCCAATAAGCATTCACTTTTAAAACCAAAACCATTTAACTGTCACTTCTTTACATAATGCCTGTTGACTTCAAAAAAACAATTCATATGCCCAAAAATACTCAATTATAGTAGCCCTTGCATCTATACAATATCTATATAGCAGTCATGATAACAACATTGCCATTTTATGATATCATAATAATTCGTTGAGCCACAATAATTCATATTCCAATGCTAAATCCTTTTCCTTTTAAAACCAAATAGAAATATGCATAGTGATTCCAGCCATAAACATCCAATATTTATTCGTCAAATTCAAATAAGAATAGGCCTAGTATTAATCACCATCTGTCGATTTTCCAAACACTATTTGATATAATCAACTAGGCATTAAAACTCATAATCAGGCCCCAATTCAATCACACACAAGTGTTCATCCAATAAAATCAAAATAAGTATTGATTCAAAATAGCATTCAACCAATAACATGCAACTCTGAGCCTAAGTTTCTCGTAAATTTAACATGTACAAACTTCTTTTAAAAATTTCCCAACAAGAGACAGAGCCAAATCATGCTCAATCGACCAAGCAAACACATAATGCTTTTTACCTTCGACTGGATTTGCAATGATATCAAGATTTTTATTAGGGTTTAACACAACAAATGGAAGTAAGAACAAATAGCTCTACCAAATGAATAAGTTCTCAGGGATGCAGATAACTCGTGCCCTTTAAAATTTTATCATAGAGAAGTAACAATAGACGGATCAATCAAGGGATAGTCTTTGAAGATGTAGACAACTCATGCCCTTTTCAAATTCACCACAGACACATAACCTTTAAGAAAATTCTTGGCAAGAAATCCTCCCATATATCGTTCTATTCTTGTAGCTTAAATTCAATTAACATTTTGACTAACCCACAATTATATAAACTCCGTTCCATATTTCTAGGGCTTCGTTGAATATTCAATGCCATTTTCTTCATACTATTTAGAAAATAGAATGGCATATCTAACTTATATCCATTGACAAAATTCATTAACAAGCGAAGATGTTAGTAAAAGACCAGGACATACCTTCCCTCACATGCATAATGATTCTAGCCATAAACATCCAATATTTATTCGTCAAACTCAAATAAGAATAGGCCTAGTATTAACCACCATCTATCCATTTTCCAAACACCGTTAGATATAATCAACTGGGCATTAAAACTCATAATCAGGCCCCAATTCAATCACACACAGGAGTTCATCCAATAAAATCAAAATAAGTATTGATTCAAAATAGCATTCAACCAATAACATGCAACTTTGAGCCTAAGCTTCTTGTGAATTTAACATGTACAAACTTATTTTAAAAATTTCCCAATGAGAGACAGAGCCAAATCATGCTCAATCGACCAAGAAAACACATAGTGCTCTTTACCTTCATCTGGATTTGCAACAATATCAATATTTTTATTAGGGTTTAACACAACAAATGGAAGTAAGAACAAATAGCTCGACCAAATGAATAAGTTCTCAGGGACTCAGACAACTAGTGCCCTTTAAAATTTTATCACAGAGAAGTAACAACAGATGGATCAATCAAGGGATAGTATTTGAAGAGGCATACAACTCATGCCCTTTTCAAATTCACCACAGACACATAACCTTTAGCAAAATTATTAGCAAGAAATCCTCCCATGTATCGTTCTATTCTTGTAGCTTAAATTCAATTAACATTTTGACTAACCCACAATTATATAAACTCCGTTCCATATTTCTAGGGCTCCGTTGAATATTCAATGCCATTTTCTTCATACTATTTAGAAAATAGAATGGCATATCTAACTTATATCCATTGAAAAAATTCATTAACAAGCGAAGATGATAGTAAAAGACCAGGACATACCTTCCCTCACATGCAACATATTTTTGCAATATGAACATAGTGCTTCACCATTTCTTTTTAAATGCAGAGGCCGATATACCCTTATTCCAATTGATTGCTTTCCACGGATTCACAAGAAATTCCTTCCATACCTCACTGCTTATCTTTTGGTTTTTAAACCATTTTTCACCACCTCTGGGTAATTCTGTAGCGCATTCCATGAAATCCTCTATAATCTCCATCTCTAGATTTCATATTTGAGCTTCCCTACCACTAAATGCTTTTGCAAACACTCTCGTCACCTGTTCATCATACCCTTGATATTTTTGTAAAAATGGAAGCCACCCCACCTTCCTAAAACACTTATGACATTTGAGATATGCTTAAAAAATATCCATGCCAGTTGGTTCATGCCGCACTATAGGTCCCATTCTAAATTATTGGAGAAAATGCGGGTTTCGAATCACTCTTTGTCATACAGATGGAAGGGATAAAAACAAGAATGAAGGTTTACATATTTCGTATGAGGCAAGTTTCAGATGATGGCTTAGTAATGATGCAATCCGTATTTTGAATTATGAAACGATCATGTTGTATTTGAAGGCATCATTGGTGGGTATGACGGTGCTGTCAAATAAATTAAATGCTACCTTTGGATTCATCGAATGATCACTTTGAATAATGCATGTTAAAAATGGGATTATTGACATGCATTTATAATGACTTCGAATGATTTTCAATATCCATTTATAATTGTGACATGAATGATTATGAAATGGAAGGATTAACATAAGATGAGAGAAATAAGGCAAGAATATAACATAGCAGAATAGAATCAGTAGCTATAGAATGTAAACTTGTTCAATTCCCTTGCACAATTTCAGAACTTCAAATGCAAAATAATTTAAAGAGTCATTACCTTCTGGTTGATTTTACGTGTAGCCCAAAATAATTTCTTTAAAATGTTGAGATAAAGTTGATATTAATCTTGATGTTGTTTCTGTCACTAATTTTCTGCTACGCATCCTGGAAACATTGCCGAAGAATAAGAAAAAACTGAAGATGTTGATGAAGAATATGAAGATGCTCGTATTACTAATACAAGTTCCTAGAATTTTGAATGTCATGACAATTTGCATGAAATTCACAAATTGTATGAATCTTGTGTTGCAGCCTAACTTAGAAATGAGTTAATAAATAAAAAGTTTGTTGAAAGAACAACTACATGTGACTTTCGATAGGTACAAAAATGTGCCTGCAGCTGTACAAAATGTCTATAATTGTAGAAATTAACTTCTATGAATTTTTTTTTTACCAGTAAACTCCGAATTCTGAACTTGAACATTTGGTCTGCAAGAAATCTATCATGTTGTGGTTATAAAACTCTAAAGAATTTGATCAAATCAACAACTGATGCTAAACTTATTTCTAAAGAAAACCATAACATTTCAAAAACTGCCAAAAAATTTGAATTTTTAAATCTAGAAAGAAAGAATATCTATGTTTGGTAGCTTGCAAAACTGACTTTCTGCAGGCTATCACAAATTGAATTATTTGTTGAGAAACCATGAACTGAAAAAAAATAAAAATTGATCATGAACTCTTGAAAACTTTGAATTCTTCCTGCCAATTACTGGTTTTCAAATACAATTCTTGCACAACTATGCCAATAAACTGGTTTTCATAGACAATGCTTATATATATATATATAAACTTTGAATTCTTCCTGCCAATTACCGGTTTTCAAACATAATTCTTGCACAGCTACGCCAATAAACTGGTTTTCATAGACAATGCTTATATATATATAGGAACATGGGAAGAACTTCATTATTTACTACCTACATATTTGATTGCTGAAGCAGGTTATGAACAAATTCTTCTCTATTAGTGGGCTTCTGATATAACCTTAATCTATGCCCATTTACTAGAAAATAAATTCCCTCCTCATAAATAATTTTGATTTTAACCGATCCATTTTCAAAAACTGTCTCTATCTCATATGGCCCTAACCAGTTAGTACTAAAATTTCCTTTAAAATTTGTATATCTAGAATCAAATAAGATAGCCTAGTCACATGGTTTAAATGTCTTATTCCTAATTAATTTATTACGCCATCTTTATCTTTGCTGTTGGATGATGGTAGATTTTTGAACTTTATCTTGTCGGATCTCGTCCAATTCATTTAATTGTAACAAACTCTGTTGTTGTGCCTAAGAAAGATCTCTTCCAAGCTTGGTTGTTTTTCTCAAAGTTTTGATTTGGAAGTCAATAGGAAACAAAATTTTCTTCCCATACACAAGCTTATATGGTGTATGTCAATTAGTGTTCCTCTATGTGGTCCAGTAAGCTCAAAGCTCCTCAGGAAGCCTATATGCCAAATCTCGGTGGTGTAGTTTAACAATTTTGGTCAAGATGGCTTCAAGAACTTTGTTCGTGGATTACACTTACTAAATCACATGTTCGTTCTTAGGTTTTCACTCCTTAGCTCTATGTTTTCTTAAATTCACAATGTGGCTTGTCAGACACAATTCTTGCTTCTATAGTGCTATCATAAATGCTCCAAAGCTTATCGGGCACGCTTCCTTCATTGTCATAAATGTTTGTTTCACGTCTCCTTTTTTCGGTGGCTGGTTTTTCTCTTCCCAACTATCACATTTTCCTGGTGCACAATATTTTTCTACTGTCATATTTCTCTGGTGCACTATACTTTCCTTCTATCATAGTTGTCCTACGTGCAATATGTTCACTTGTTATCACACCAGTCTATTGTCTGCTGCACATTTTTCTGTTCTATCGCGTGGTTCTGTCATTCCATTTCTTAACTTATGTTGCGCATTGTATCCTCCAACTATCTCTCAACCACTGATCCATCTACCTACTTCTTTTTGGATTTTCCTCTTTTTTCTTCTTTTAATTCCTACTATTTAAAATATGTACAAGTCTAACTTCTGCGCTGCAACTACTGAGGGTTAGTGGGTCAACTATCCTTATACAATTCCAGTCGACTACCATTCACCATTACTAGATGTTCCTTTCCTGCTAAATCCTTTAGCTACACAACACCTCCATCTGTGATAGAATTTATCTCATATGGGCCTAGACAATGCATTTTAAGCTTCTCTAGGTGCTGCAAATACTTACTGTCATACATGAGAACTAGATCTCCCACTTTGAAGTTGTTCTTCTTAATGTGTTTGTCATGCCATGCTTTATCTTTTGCTTTTCGTACCTCCTAATGGAAACCAGTTATGATTCCTTCTTCTTCTAATTCCATGAGTTGAGCCAACCTTTCTCGTGCTGCGCCTCTTTCTGTAATATCTGTAATTGCTGAAATGTGCAGACTTGGTATCAAATAATACAAATGAACTACTTCTTCCTGTCCATATTGATCCAGATTTTATGAGAAGAATGAAATGAATACAAATTATTAAAATATGCTTAACATAAATAACAGATATACAATAAAACTGGTTTTCTATTCAATAAGGAAATAAGCTGAAACTGTAAAATGCAACAGAAAACAAGCTTACTGGAATGGTGCGGCTTATCTCTAAGAAGAGATGTGACAGCTGTGCTCAGTCGCAAGAAGATGGTTACAATGAGGCTCTGAAGGCCTTTTACAATAAACAAGAATTTCAAAAACCCTAGACATTCAAAAACCTAACCCTAGGAGATGAAGCGCCAAAAGTCATGTGGACCCCGTTTGGGTAAGTTAGTACATCAACTTCTCGGGGTTGTAACTTTTGCATACGATCTCCGTTTTAGGCGCACGATAGCTCGTTGGAAAGGTCTAACCGATAAGAACAATTTTTGACTGGCCCAAGTCAATGTCTTAGGTAACCACCTAGGCACTAAATCCCCAAAAAATGTCGTTTAGGGCCTCAAAACGACCCCAGAAGTTTGGAACCCAAAAATCTGTCGAAAAAATTCCAATGTGGAAAACTGTTTTTCGAGCCAGTAGAATAGGTGGGTGGCCACTGATATCCACCTAGATAAATCCTCCCTCCTTAGGAAGAAATGGTCTTCATTGCGTTGATTTACCCCATCAGATGAGGAAAGTTTTGCTGAATTTGGCCCTGGGTGAGCCACTTGCCTTGGTGTAGGAGCTGCCCTGCTTTGACAACTTGATAAAGATGGATCCTTTGCCGTCGAGTGCCCTTGATCTGTGTTTCCACAATTTTATCACTGGATTCCTGTTGCATGCAGTCATGGTTGATCTTTGTTGGTGTCAACTGCTCTGCTATCTCTGAGGTGTCTAATAATGGTGGGAAATATGGCCGAAGGAGAGCCACGTTGAAGACTGGATGCATACCAAGGAATGGGGGAATGTTGAGCTCAAAAGAATTGTCACCCATAAACTTGGTGATGATGTATGACCCATAATGGAGTGGGCAAAGCTTTCGATGGGGACCTGTAAGGCATTCTTTCTACAAATGCAACCAAACTTTGTCGCCCACCTGAAACTTATGTGGCACCCGATGTTGATCATGGCATTGTTTGTACTTGGCATTAGACTTTTGTAGAATATCCTGAACTTGTTGGTGGATGTGCTGGATCTTCTTAATGAACCGAGTGGCTTTGTCAGCTTCTGTTGGAGCAGGGGATGAGTCAACCGAGGTGGTCGCCAGGGGTAGTGAAACATCCATGGGGCCCAATGGTTGGAATCCCAACCCCACTTGAAAGGGGCTATGTCCAGTTGAGCTATGCAGGGCTCAATTGTAGCTATGCTAGACATAGGGAAGACTCTCATACCATGTGTGGGGGTGTTTTTAATTGTACATGTGCATGATATGTACGACCATCTAATTGATGACCTCAGTTTGACCATCTGTCTAGGGGTGGAAGGTAGTGGTTTTGGCGAGCTTGGTATCCAACCGTGACAAGAGGATCTACCAAAATGAGCCGAGGAATCGATTGTCACGATATGAGATAATGGTTTATGGTATCCCAAAATGTACCCATACTCGTTCAAAGAAGAGCTTGGCAGTGGCTTCTTCTGTGATGTTCTTTTTGCAGGCAGCTAGAATCACCATCTTGGAAAAGCGATCAACAACCACAAAAACACAGTCATTTCCCCTCTTGGTGGATGGGAGGCCTAACATGTAGTCCATTGAGATGGATTCCCACAGCCTGTTAGGAGTAGGCAGAGGGGTGTACATGCCCTATTTCTTAGTGGTCGGTTTGGAAATAGGTCAGGCGATGAAGGACTTGATATACTTGCCAACATCTTATCGAAGTTTAGGCCAGTAGAAATGTTTCTGCAACACTGCCACTGTCTTTTTGACTCCAAAGTGTCTTTCCACCTGACTGTAGTGAGCTTCCCAAATCAGCTTCATGCGCTCTCTTGATGGAACATAGAGATGGCCCAGACGACACAACAACCCGTCCTAAAGATGAAAATTAGTGACCACTGAGTTGGCACCTAACATTTGGTAGGTGGTGGAGAAGTTAGGGTCTGTCTCATAGAGGTGGGGCCATTCAGAGGTCTCGTGAATGCAAGAGTCTAGTACCATTATGAGTGCCATGACTAGAGGTCAACTGAGGTAGTCAACAACTTTGTTGGTACTTCCTATTTTATACTTGATGTTGAGGTGGAACTACTGTAAGTATGTTGACCACTTCTGATGGCAGTCATTCTGCAATTTGCCTTGGCTCTGCATGAACTATAGTGGCTTGTGATTAGTGTGGATAACTGTCTCCTTCCCAAGAATGTAATGTCTCCACTGGCGGCAGGCTTGCACAATGGAGTACATTTATTTTTCATAATTAGGGTGCTTATGAAAAACATCTGATAGTGTCTCACTATGATGTGCCACGGGGTGGCCGTGTTGAGTGAGAACAACGCCCACAACATAGTCTGAAGCATCTGTCTCGATCTCAAAGAGATGCCGTAGGTCTGGTAATGAAAGTACCAATGATGAGCACAAACGATTCTTCAAGTCATCGAAGGCTTGTTGTTGGGATAGGCCCCACACAAATTTTATCTTACCGCCACCCTTGGTTACTTGGATGAGGGCCCATGCGATATGAGAGAATCCCAACATGAACCTACAATAGAAATTGGCGAGGCCTAAGAAGGTCTGAAGTTCAGTGAGTGTGGTTGGGGCTGGCCAGTCACAGATGACCTAGATCTTGGATGGATCCACATGCACACCATGATGATCAACAATGTAGCCTAAGTAATAGACCATGTCCATGTCGAAGGATCATTTTTCCAAGTTTTCATATAGTTTGTGCTACTGTAAGGTGTGCATAACCTGTTGAATATGCTGCAAGTGTTCCACCCAAGTCTTGCTGTAGATGAGGATGCCATCCACATACACCACTACAAAAGTATTGGTGAAAGGTCGTAGGATATTTTCCATCATCCTCATAAAAGTTGCTGGAGCATTTGTCAAACCAAAGGGCATGACGAGCCATTCAAAAAGACCTTCTTTTGACTTGAAGCCAGTCTTCCATACATTTGTTTGTTCTATTGGGACCTGGTGGTAGCCAGACTTCAGATCAATCTTACTGAAGTATTTGGCCCTCGTGAGATGATCAAGGAGGTTTTCGATTCGAGGAATTGGGTACCAGTTTCAGACTGTGATTTTATTCAAGGCCCGGTAATCAATGCAGAGTTGCCAGGTCCCATCTTTCTTCTACACCAGCATGATTGGGATCCCACAAGGTGATGAGATGGGACAGATGTGCCCCTTGTGGAGCAGTTCTTGGATCTACCTCTTGATCTCCTTATTTTCTAACAGAGAGCAGTGGTAGACTAGCCCATTGGGTAGAGATGCGCCAGGGGTAAGATCGATGGGATGCTTGACCTGGTAGTGCAAAGGTACCCCGACAGGAGAGGAGAATATATCTAAGTATTCTTCCACAACCTTATCCACTTGCTTTTGTTGTGTGGAGAGATCGACTGCAGAAGCCCTAGATGTGGCTGCGATCTTTCGCTCACTTTGAGAGTGAATCAAGAAGAAGACAAATTTCTCGGTCTGAGAGATGACCTTCCTACATTGCTTGGTAGAGATAAAGGAAATAACACTAGGAGCGATTTCCTCGGGTATCCTGTAAATTTTTTTGTTCAAAGTAATAATAACACTACAAGGCCTAGACTCATATACACCATGACGTTTCCATCATAAATAAGTTTGGCCCAAAATAACATTACAAACTTCAAGAGGAGAAACATCACATAATACCTCGTCTTTGAAGGGCTTGATGTCGTATGACATTCGACACTATTGGCTGATGTAGAGATCGCTTCCTTGGCAGAGCCATCTAATGGTGTAGGGTAGTGGGTGTGGCATTGTTGATACGACCAACCACTTGACAACCTCTATTGAGATGAGGTTCTTCTGGCTACCGCTATGAACAATGAAATGCATTGGGGTGCCTTTTACCCACATCTGTGAATGGAAGAGGTGCTCTCCTTCTTCTGGCTCGTCTGGTTCACCAGGCTTGAGCTTGGTGGTAGAAATGGTGGCACTGGGTTCCACATTAATGATCCGTCTTCCCATTTCTGGTTCTGACTCAGATTCAGATCCCACATATGATTCAAAGGCTTTCACTTCAGCCAGCAACGACTACTTTGAGAGATAGTTAGTGGTGTTATGCCAAGGGTTCTTATGGAAGTCGCACCACTTCCTGGTATCTTTGTTTGTCTTTCCGGTGTCCTTCTTTACTTGCGGCTTGGACTGGTTGTCTTGATACTGTCTGTATTTGATCTGTCCTTTGTTCTGTGGGTTGGGGCCTCCCTTTGTATCTCAAATTCTTCCAGCATTTCCTCAATTTTGTTGTTGATAAAGTGAGTCCCCTGATCAAAAATCTTAGGCATCCAAATCTTGTGACTACCTATTCAAATAAAAAGTGCACTGCAATCCTTCACTGTTATTTCCTCATCCCATATGGTTAAGTATTCTGTCGGTGTAATGATATATCTAGGTCTTGATCTTCTTGCTGGTGAATTAAATGACCTACAAAGCTACTGCCCACTTGTCAAACACTTGTAAAGTTACTTGCGATCTTAATGTCATCTCATCCCTCTTGGATGGATTTCCAACTCTGTGACAGACATCACAATTATTATAGTACTCCTTTGAATCCTTGTGAACTTTTGGCCACCATAATCCTGCGTGCAATACCCTCTGGGTAGTGGCCTTCCCTACATAGTGTCCTCCAACAATTACTCCATGTGCTTCTGCTAAAATGATAGGCCTTTCATGCTCCATAACATATCGCCTCAAAATGTTATCTGCTCCAAGATTGTATAAATGACCTGCAATCAATTGATATTCTGCAACGCTGACCACCAAATTTTTCTTCTGCACAATATTAAATTCTCTTGGGGCCACTCCTGTACTCAAAAATTCAATAATGTCAACAAAATATTCATCATCTATCTGTACTGAAAATAATTGAGAATTAGGAAAGTTATCTTCCAAGTTACTGGGTTCTTCTCTATTAGTTATCTTGGATAGATGATTTAGCCCTGTATTCAATCTTCCAGGCTTTACCATAACTTCAAGGTCAAATTCATGAAACAATGGTAACCATCTACATATTCTTCCCCCCAACACTGTCTTATTGACTAAATATCTAAGAGCAGAATGATCTGTAAACATCTTGAAATGTTTCCCTAACAAGTAATGTCTCAATTTATGCAATGCATACAACATAGCTAATCCTTCTCTTTCTGTAGTATTGTAGTTCTATTATGAATCTAATAAATTCCTACTTGCAAATGCTATAGGGTGATCTATATCACCTTCTTCTGGTTGTGTTAGTACTACTCCTAGCATTATTGCAGATGCATCCACATGCACATGAAATTATTTTGACCAATCTGGGAAAACCAAAATTGGTGCAGTCACATTCTCCTTCAATATCCAAACTCTATTGGCGCTCATCATTCCACTGATACTTAATGTCCTTATTCAACAATTTCTCCATCAGTGCGGTAATCTGTGCATATCCCCTTATAAACTTCCTGTAATATCCTATATGACCAAGTGTACTCTTCAACTGGCGCACTGACTTCGATGGTGATAAATTAACTATGAAAACAATTTTAGCAGGATCAACCAACAGACCCTGTTTACACACCACATTCCCTAACAAAATTCCAAAAGGTGCGCTGAAAATGCATTTCTTAGTATTTAATGAAATCTGACATTGTCTCCATTTGTCTAACATCAGTCTTAACACTTCCACATGATCCTTCAATAAACTAAACACTATCCAATCATCCAAGTAAACTTCTAAAAACTTATGTATGAAGTCCTTAAAGGCTTCTACTACTACCCTTGAGAAATTGGTTGGTGCATTCTTCAAACCAAATAACATAACTGTATATTGAAATGATCCCCATTCTGTAGCAAATGTTGTCTTATGTCTATCTTCTGGTGTTATCCTAATTTGATGATATCTTGAAAATCCATATGTAAATGAATAAGCTTCCTGACCTCCTACATTCTCCAACACTTCATCTGTGAATGGGGTAGGGAAAGGATCATGCACGCAAGCATCATTCAATTTTCTCAAATCTACACAAATCTTGATCCCCCCTTGCTTCTTTTTCTGCACTACCATAGGACTCATCCATTCTGATTCTTCCATAGGTTATATGACACCAACTTCTAACATATTGAAAATTTAATCCTTCACTTTCTCCTTTTATATTGGATTCATCCTGTAAGGTCTCTGTCTTATAAGTCTGGCATTTGGTTTCAAAGGGATCCAAGTGCTCCTGCTAATCTCTTCATCTCTGAAAAATTTGCTATGAACAAGTCATTGTACTTGCGCAATAACTCTGTGATTCTTTCTACTGTCTGATTATCACAATAGTCTCTAATGCTTACAGTATTTGGGTTTTCTGCAGTTCCAATATTTATGTTCTCGATCTTCAATGGTGC